>VWZP01007456.1:1095063-1176681 GCA_013396995.1 Dicaeum eximium | reverse complement strand
CTGGGTGGGCTGCGGGAGAGGAGGGGCGGCGGACGGGGGTCGTGCTCCGGGGGGACGCCACGCCGGATAAAAGTCTGGGAAAGAAGCAGTCGGTGAATCGGAACTGGAGCGGCGAGGGGAGGCCGGGGAAGGGGCAGCCGGACCCCGGTGCGCATCCGAGGGGTGCGCCTGGAGACGGCGTCGCTGGGCCCGCTGCCCGGGACCCTTTATGTAACGCAGCCCCGCGCCCGAGCCGTGCGGTGCGCGCCTGGATCGCTCCTGCATCGGCGGGCAGCGTGCTCGCCTCGGCATGCGGCACCCGCCGGGTCCGGGCCGGCGGCTGGAGCTGCTGGAAGGAAGCGTTCTGGGCTCCGGAGGGCAGGGAGGGAAAAGATCCCGTGTTCTCCGTGCGTGCCCCCGGGCCTTGCAGGGGGGTCTCCCCAGCAAAACTTGGTACAGATGGCGACGTGCGCAGCGCAGCGAGATTCAGAGGCATTTAACAACCATTGTAAGAAGGACTAATGGGATGCAGACTTTCAATGTCCAGATCGTGCCTTCTTTACTTATTTCCCACTTTTTATTTTCCACTTTTTTGCTCATTGAGGGTGTTGGGTTTTGTAGTTAATAAAACAGAAAAACATTGCTAGATACCAAAAGAAAGCAATCCAGTGTTCCATTAGCATTCTTTCTCTCTTAGGAGAACAATACAGGCTCACTGTAAGCTTGCCCAAACATGGGCTGCCTTTTATTATATATTGGTACAGTGCCTGGTGCGAAAGGTCCTCTTTTGGCCGGGCTCACAGGCAAAACGCAAGTAAAAACTGAGTGGCACGCTGCTAATCGTGATATATTTGTCCCAAATACCACCTGCCGACAGGCCGGGTTTTCACAAAGGGAGAAAGGTGGAATGCTTTGAACAAACGCGGTTCCTCTGTCTGTTTGATGTAGCAGATGCTTGTCGTCTCTGGTTGACCTCAGACACTTGCTTGTCTCTTGAAAGTTACGTTGTTCAAAGTCTCTGGTACTTTTTTTTTTCGTTTGTTTAATGTTGGTATCTGTATATTTTTAAAAAAGAAGTTAACAACTTTGTGATTGGGTTGGTAGCCTGTGTGACATCTAAGGGTCCATGTGAAAACAGCTGCCTGTCTGCAGTAAAGATGACAGGGCCAACTTACCTTGTTGTAAACAGTTGCTGCATGGCCTTGGTCCTACAGACCTGTGTGTACCTTAGCCTGAGGAGATACAAAACCCATCCTTCTACTTTGGGCATTTACAAAATTAGGTCTCCTTTGGTGGGTTTTCTCATCCAAGGCATTTTTTTTATCATTGCTTCTTATAGGATGTCGTATCTGATGCTGCAAACTTGAAATTGCTCACCTCAAGTTTATTGCAGTTTTAATCCCAAGGTTCAATGGCAGAAGGAGTTGTATAAACAAGTTACCTGGAGGAGGAGGGGTTGGGTTTCTTCTTATGTACCCCAATTTGCATTTTTTTAAAATGCTCATACTTATTAAGGAATTGCAAAGGGGGAATGGAATAGAATTTAACCTGTGTTCCAGCAGCCTTTTCAGTCGCTGGTTCTTGTTTCAGTGCTGGTTGAAGTACTTGTGAAAATTGCTCACCTGCAGGAAACATGAGGTCACAGTACATCACAGCACCCACAGCCACTGTCCTTCTGCTCCTGCTGTGGATCCCATCGTCAACAGGCTGCAACAAGGCTCTCTGTGCCAGCGACGTCAGCAAATGCCTGATCCAGGTACAAGTCCTTGTCCTCCGTCCACTCTCAAGTGTTCAAAAAACAGTCCTGAAACTGCCTCCTGAAAAGATACAAATAACTGGTTTTTATGTTAAGTAGTGTCTCTGTAAAGAGGTTGGTTTGGTCTCTTGCCTATATTAAGTGCAGATTAACAACCGTTCTATAGACAGAGAATACCAAGTGTGTGTTTATATGGGCATGTTTCTTTTTTTTTTAATTGAAACTTTTTCAAGCCAAGGATTATGTCTGTCTGAGATATTCCCCTTAAGTTTCAATTTGTCCAGTTCCTTAAATCTCAAGCAGAGGGTCAGGAGTTGACACCTGATGTTCTCCATAGCGTCAGATTTGTATAGTGAATTAAAAGATGCCTAAAAACCAAACCAAATACTTATGAGCTGAACCGACAGGAAATGGATGGTAAGTTCAGATGCTGCTTTTGACTCTAAGAAGAGCAACTGGTCTCACTCTGTTTCTTTGAAAGAAACAGAGTGAGATCGGGTTGCTCTTCTTAGAGCAGGAGTTAGGAGATGTGGTGTGCAGCAGAACAAAAGGACCTTTTCTGGCAAAATGACAAGTAGTTCTGGTAGTTACCAAGTATTTTTTTTAGTAATGGTAAATGTAGCAGGCTTCTTGAGTCCAGACAAAGGAGGCTTCATGTGGTCAGCTGCAGCTTTTTTAAAAGCAACTGTTTCCTACTGCCTCTTTGTAGATTGGAAATGCAATAGCAGAGAGCACCAACATCATATGGCAGTAACATGTGAGTGTGCTTACTGTAAATGCATGGTCACAGCCTGAAAAGAGATGCAGAAGTGGCCTCAAGCATTTCCATGTTTACTTCATTTCTCTGACTTCTGTTTAAAATTTGCCTGGGTTACAAATAAAAACACTTGCCAGATTCACAAATCCATCCTGTGGAATGAAGACTGACTGTAAGCTGAACCATCTCCTTTCTGGCCTTTGCTCTAAAAGTAAAAAAAAAAAATCCCTGCTTCTTCCAACCCCACCACAGTCTGTGGAGTTGTTAAATAGGGGAGCAAGAACAAGGCTTCTGATTTTTACCTTTTCAAACAGAACTCCAGTAGTTTCTCTGGCATGTTGGACATTGTGCACTGTGACAAACTGAGGCACTTGATGCACCCTTCTCTTGCATTTTTTAATATCAGCTCTAGGGTTGAAACCTGTAAGAAGTAACATCTAATTGTGGCATTGGATGTACGTGGCACCAAAATAGTAAATCCAGTGGTACATATTTGTTGATTCAGGGGAAAGTTGTTGGTCCAGGTGCTGGATTTCAGTCCTGGAAACTGTTGGTCTGCTGCTTGTTTTTCTGTAAGCAAAGGGGACAACAGCGAAGATGTCTCCCCTTTTCTGGTGCCACTGATGGAGTCCACCATCTATGAAAGAACAGATATCTCCTCCTTGAGCAATCATCTCTTACCAAGCTTGAGACAGCAAGCATTTAAACTTCTTTTTTTGACTAGTCTGAATAGAGCACAGCCCAGGAGGGGTGGAGCTAATGCTACTGGAGTCCTTACTCATCTGGCAATAAATGGCTGAGGTTCAGCAGAGCATGGAAATGGCTCATACAGCTGTGCTTTGCTTGGATTATGTTGGCATCTTTGTAGCAACACAGCCCTGTGCATGCACAGAAACCACGGAACTGCTTTACTTGTGGTGGGTGTGTTCTCTCTTACTTTGTACAGGTGATGTGGAGTCCCTTTTTAAAGGATTTCCCTAAAATCAAAATCACGTGCAATTCTCTGAGACCCTAAAGTAGCCTGGGCCGTGTGAGTTGTGTGCAGTGGCAGGGGAATTGCACTGTTCATTTCCACCATCTGGCTGCTGTCTTCCTGCAGACAGGCCTGGCTTACCAGTCAGTATTCATTCTTTATAGAAGAACAGATCAGGTCAGACTAGTCTGATTGTGGATAGGAAGTATCCTAAACCTTTGACTTAAAGCAATTGTCGTCTTTCTTCTTGGCTTTTTCATTTGTTTTAAAACTTCAGTGATCTTGTGGCAGAAATGCATGTTCTTTCCTGGATAGGTACGCAAGTAGAGTATATCCCTGTACTTTTTTCCCCCTCTAAACTCTTCTGGAGGAATCTGAACTTAAAAATAAGATACCATGTTGGGGGAGGTTGCTTGACTATCACATGATACTTTCCCCTCACCGACTTTTATCGCTGTTCAAGTTCGGTAAAATCCGTATCTTGAAACCAAGATAATGTCACTCGGAGACAATTAGGGGAGCAAATGTGAATGATTGTTACCTTCACATTGTGAATTGATGGTGAATGTTTGTCATCTGCATCTGTGTGCAGAAAGCGAGGCTCCCTGTCCTGGAGACAGGGACACAAGGGACCTGCTCTCTCAAGAAGCATACAGTTAACATAAATATTTTTGCCAGCATGGCTAGAAGTCAGTACAGTCATTACTGCCACTCCTTAGGAGCTGCTCTGCTTAAGGGTGGTCCCTACATAAATATTTATTTTGTTAGATCCAGAACAGTGCATGAGATCAACAACTCTCATGGAGCTTTCAGCTTTCCCTTTGCATCTTGGGCTCTAGCTTTATTGGTGCTCCTCTTTTTTCCATAAGCAAAGGCCTGGAAGAAAATAGCTTGAGGCATCTCTCTGAATAAGCTCAGCCTTTGCTAAGAAACTTTGTGGCTTCCTGTAGCTGTTGAGAGAGTTGTGGGTAAGACTTGGGAGTGTAGAGAGTGAGTCCACAGAATTAGTTCCCTTCAAGGCTCTGGCCATAGCTCGTTCCCATGTCCCTGGGACTGGGGAATTGGAATGACTGTGGCAGTGCATTCCTGGTGCACAGACAGCGTGTGCTGCAGTGTTTGTTGCAGCACATCTGCTGTGGCTGGGCCGCGTGGGCTGTTTGGATGTTTCCGTGTGCGGAGGAGATGAAAAGGCCAGTTGGGCTTGCTGGGCGGAGGGGAGGCACTCGTTGTGTCCTTGAAACATGGAGGAAATCCTTGGAGGCAGAAACCTCAAGGATGAGACGTTCCCACAGTTGTTCAAAGCAAAAGGGGTTGAGGCAAGTCCCAGGTTGGCTCTTGAGGTGCAAAGCTCCCGGCAGGAGTCAGGCTCGGGTGGAATGTCAGCGTTGGGCTGAAAGCTGAGCTCTGCTGCCTCGTCTGCAGCAGTGCTTTAAACTGTTGCTGTGCATAGGAAACAATCGGTGTTATAATTCAGGCATGGTTTTACCATCCTTTTAAACAGAGGTTGTTTTGTGGAGAAAACAGGATTTTCTCTCCTGAACTCTACAGACCTGCAGCCACCTCAGCTGGTGTGGTATCGTTCCAATTACAATCTCTTTTCATCTGTCTTTTTTGCCTCCTGTTGATCTTGTGTACAAACTTGTCAGCCTGAAAGAATTTCCAAGACATTTTATCCCTGTGGTATGAAATAAATGCCACTCCTTAACTTTGGGGCTTCAACATCTAAAAATTACTTCCAGTGTGTGTTGTAGCTGCAGTATGTAACCCGGCTGGGTTAACAAAACAGCTCTGGTTGGTTCACTTCCAGGAGATTTTCTGTTATTAAACTGTTCTAAGAGAAAAAGCTCTCTTTCTTTCACTCCCCCTTCCAGTTTGCAGAGAAGTTTCCAGTGCTTTCAGGTCCTGCTTCTCCCTGCACCAAGAAAATATTCTCTGGAATTTCAAGAAAGCTTTGAAAAAATTCAGATGTTAAACATCTTCTAAAAAATTTTTGTTTGCTCTCTGGAGCAGGAGTGTCTTTATTGTACAAACATGCCTACTTCCTACTTAATACTGTATTTTTAAACAGTGAGGCTTATTTCTCACCTAGCAAAATACATTCTCCAATGCACCTTCAGTAGTTCAGCTTGGGAAGTTGCCAAGTTGACTTATGAGTAATATTTTCTTCCACTGATGCCTCACCACCCCCAGCTATCGAGAAGGAACGTTCCTAATTCTGCCTTGCTTCACCCACGTCTCATGTAAGCATTCTTTTAAAAAGATGTATCCTGTACCAGCATCCAGTGAGGATGAGTCAGGCAGGAGGACTCAAAAGTGGCTAAGAAAACCATGGATGTGTAAACAGATATATGGAAAAACATACAGTTATTGCCCCAAAGTGGCAGAAGACTAATTAATTAGGTTCTTCCTTCCTTCCTCTCCCTCCAACTTTAAAATAAAGAAATAATAATAAAAAACCAAACAAAGAAACAAAAAACCCAAAACAGCAACAACAAAACCCCTTAAATATTGCACTGTTCATAAGCCCTTCCTGTAAAACAAACTTGTTACAATACTGTAATGGTAGTTGTAATGATGCTGTCCCCAGGTCAGTGCTTACACACGTAGATGCTAAGCAGAATTTTTTGTTAGCAGGTTGCAAGTGCAGAATTTAAGGTTACATTTAATTCTCTGAGAATACTCTTCCATAAAACTGAAACAACTTTAGTGAACTTTCTGGCTTCTATTTGTGCATCACATTTAGTAGTTTAGTGAGAATTGCCTCCTCCCACATGCTGGCCTGCTGGTGTCTTTAAAATGTAAAAGTTGTTTGCCTGGTTTTACTGTTGAAGAATAAATTGGATATTTTTAATGCTAAACTCATGGTTATTTTTAAAGTTGTTCTGTTCAGGCTTTTTGTTCTAAAGGCTGACAAAATCTGTTTATCAAATGGTAAGATAAATATTTTAGAAGTGCATTATTAATTCACATAAGTCATCTTTCGAAGTTTGCCGTGCCTCCCCTTATGGAAAAATGTATATTTTTATTATACATTTATATATTATTATATACAACATACAATGTATATCACTATAAAAATATTTTGTTAATCAGCCTGTTTTTCATCTTTTACTTGGAAACAGCACAGTTTGTGTGGAAACAGTAATAGGTGCCATTCATAAATTTTGAGGATCAAAAAGTAATAAATCTTAGTAGTTTTTCTCTCTGTAAATAAAAATTTAATACTTGCAAGGGCTGCCTATTGCAGAAATGTGTGTGGAGCAGGAGCTCACTCTCCATCAGTCAGTGGGGCAAACAGGTCACAATAAACTCTGCAGGTGACAGTGTTTCTCAGCATTAGGTATCACAAGCAATAGTTGGTGAATTTTGTTTCTTTGCTGGATTCAAGACAACTTGTGATCTGGGCTGAAGTGAATGGAAAAATAAGGAATCGTACTGCATTGGTACATTGTAGCTTGTCTGCAGCACATTCTAGGGCTTGTTCAGTTTTAGTCCAGACCTGGGAGCCTTGCTGCTCCATTTGCTGCATTCCAGAGACCTGTCCCTATACAGGCTTTGCTCTGGCCTCCCTCTCTGAAGTGCTTGTGCTTCTTAACAATAGCAAGCAAAGAATTATTTTAAGAGTGGAATTTTGCCCCGTGAGCTTTTCCCAAGGTGCTTTGGAAAGAAACCTCACTGTGCAGGTGATATTGGTACCTGCCTGTAAGGAGAGGTGCCCCTGACCCAGCTGGGCTGGAACCATGGGTGGAAACTGCAGGACAGGAGAATTTCAAACCAAACCACCTTCCTGCCCTTCTGTCCTGTCCATGAGCATCTCCTGCAGTGTGTCCCTGCTCTGCCTCTGGATAATGGGATCAAAGAGTGGGGATGGGCATAATCTTCTCCCTGGCCTGGTGTGTAACAGATTTGCCAATGGCCCTTGCAGTAAAGCCAGGGGTGGAAAGATCCCGTGGTCAGTGTTTCCAGTAACAGGATTTTGTTTTGTCCCCAGTTGTATGTAATGTGATAGTTGGACACACGTCATCAAAACCAAATTCTCAGACAGGACAACCAAAGGGACTTCTTGGCTTGTCTGTGTTTTGCGCTATGATGTAATTCGAGGCAGTGAATTATTGTCGTGTAGCCACAGTCTTTTGGCCAAACTGGAATTACTTGTATGGATTTGAGTGAGAGGGAGGGAGACCGCCTGGTTTTAGATTTTCTTCATCCATCTTTTTCCGTGCTTTCTGAGGTCCACAAGTGTCTCCAGCAGGACTGCTAAACCAGTGCTTTTGGGTTTAGATAGTATGAAGAGAAATATTTTTCTTTATGCTTCCACACCTTTTCCATCTTTTTAGGTTACTAATGGTTAAAGAAAAATACTTGTGTAGGTCATTTCACTTTCTAGAGGCTCTAGAAATCTTGTAGGATCCCGAGGTGTTAATTTGGAGGGACGAAGCATGGGGTTGTTTTCATAATAGCAGAAATGAACCACCTAGATCTGGGGTGGGTGGAAAAGGGGGAAAACCTGGTCACTAATGTTGCAAACAGAGAGCAATGCGTAACGAGTGTTTGGAGATGCAGAAAATCCTGTGGTTGGATGATGTAAATGGGTAAATTCCTCTTAGAATCCAGGGATAGGTGTGATGGTAGACATCATGCATGTCTTGAGTGGGCACACGTGGCTTATAGTAGCTTTCTTTTTTAGCTAAATTATAAGGTCCGGTCACTATTTATATATAAAGAAGCATCCTTCTCCAAGTTTCCTGTTGTGATGGGAAAACAGTCAAAGAACTTGTAGATTTAGGCAGGCACATGCACAGAAGTGCACACACCTTTCCCATGAATAGGATTTTTTGTCTTTTAAATGCCTGCTTCAGATTTCTCTTCAGAATGTAACCTTAAAAAAAAAAAGCAAACTTGCAAAAGATCCTTTTGTAAACTTGGATCCATTTTTGGCCGGAGTTGTTTCACCGTTTACTCGCTGTATTAGCGTACTAAGCTTTTTTAATGCCCTAATTTGAGTTGTGGCTTGAGGAAAAATCACTCTGCTGTGTAGTTATTTTACATCTGGGATTGCTGCAGTGTAATGAATGTCTGTTGATTCCAGGAGCTGTGTCAGTGCCGCCCTGGGGAAGGGAACTGTTCCTGCTGTAAGGAGTGTATGCTGTGCCTGGGCACTCTTTGGGATGAGTGCTGTGACTGTGTTGGTAAGTCTGCACTTTTGGGGGGACTTCCTGCTTTTTTTACATTGCTTTCTCCTGCCACATGCTGAGCTCACAGTCTTAAAATAGAAGTAAAACACTGGGACAGAATGTGTGCTTTAAGCGTCTTAGAGCTCATTGTGGGTATGGAATAAATTGCTGTGGAGACCCAAACATCTGAAGGCTGTGTCTGCTCTATGGAGCTGGGGGTGGCAGCAGTCCAGGTATTGCTTGTTAGATGTCATCATAGCTGGTTATTAATTTTGTCTCTCAAACAAAATAAAACTCCTGTTTGAATTGTCATCTTGAGGAAACTCCAAATTGCCTGCTTTGTGGGGTTGGATGCTGTGTGAAGGTTTCTGTGAAGGGTGCACTGACAGGTACAGCACTGGGACACCTTTAGGATTGAGTTGGGACTCCTAGTAAATATGCATGGCCCAGTGTTTCCACTGTTCTTTTATTTACAAAAAGAGCTCTTTGTGAAGGGTTAAAAGAAGCAGACAAGGTATTACTGTAGGACTAGATGACAGTCTTAAAAAGAACACATTGCTGCTGACAGGTGGTGTTCAGAGTGCCCAGATCTTTGCAAGTGAGTGCTGTCCCTGCTTAAGAAGGTTGCATTCTAGTTCTGTTTCTTGTTTTATATGTAACAAAAGCTTCACCTTCCTGTGGTTGTTGTAAGTCTCCCTGTGCTGCCATCCAAAATCCTGGCTTCCATGAAAGGGATGCATCTTGAGTGTTGTACCTGCTCTCAGCTTCTCTAGGTCAGTTTTCTCTGAATTCATGAAGGTGATTAGTGTCAAAATGCCCATTTTTTGTGCAGGTTATTTCCCTAGTTTAGAACCATTACCTGCTGTAGAAAGCAAGGCATAGTGTACTGATCTCTAGGGAGAGGAAGAACCTACCTCTTGGGATTGTGAAGTCCACACATGAGCTTCTTTCCATAAATCTGCAGGTGATTCACTGTTCTGCATCTCTTTCCCATAGTGTTTTCCAGGAGAGGAGTTAACAAGGTTTCAGGTTCAGTTTTCCAGTACTGAGTAAACTAAAACTTCTCCTGATGGTTCTTTGGGTGCCTCAGACCTTTTTGGATTCTATGGCACGGTCCTGTTCTTCTTCTCTTCAGTGTAGGATCATCCTTGCTGTGGCCTTATTCAAATGAGGAAATAGGAATACATGCCATACCTGACTCCCTAGACACAGTTCTTTGCTGATACCTGAGCTGATATTTTAAGTTTCTTTATGAGCTGATCATGTCTAATGTAAAAGCAGATAGATTGTTGTGTCTTACAGATCATGTCTGCCTTGAGGGCAGGAATTACCTCCTATCCTCCACTACTAACTGTATTGGTGCTCAGTTGATGCCCCCATGTTTTGTGTATGTTCTCTCCCTTCTCTGGCAGGGAAAAACATGCTGGAGGAGGAAGAACAGCAAGAAGTCTCCCATTCCCTTTGAGCTAAGCTCTTCTAGTCCCTTGTGTAAAGGCTTGTCTGCTTACATCATTTTAATAGCCCATTTCTGCATCTTCTCATCCATTCCAAAGCAGTAGTGTAGACATGTTTGATCCTTACAGGTTGCTCATAAGTTAAACTTTTAAATTTTCTTTTTAACCAAAGCTGCTATTTTATAATATTTACTATATAAAAATATTATTATAATTCAAATGCTTTTAAAACAGTAAGAGTGAAGGATTTTTGTGGATGAGCATTTACCCATTAAACTATAAACAATGATTTTTTGGTACCATCTTAAGGTAATATTTTCCTACTGCATTGATATGCACACAGACTTGTATACATTCTGCAGGATTTTGGTAAACAATCTTGATGTTATTTTTTTCCCTTGTGTGCCCTTTTAATCAGTGAAATTTATTTTCTGAATCCTACCTGGCAGAGGTCTGGTCTGACAGGTCTGGAAAGGCCCAATGGTTTGTGTTTCACAGCATTAATACAATGACATCAACTGAAGCATACATCCCTTGATGTATCTGTACAAAACTCTTACCTGGTTTGATGTCTTCCTAACTGATTTTCATGTGGGCATCCTTTATTGCAATTGTATGGTTAATACAGTGCTTGTTAAAGTATTGTTAATATTAGTGCTTATTAAAAGGTGGTAATGAAGGGATAGAAATTTTTTATTAAAGCAGTGAGTCTAGAAAGGTCCGTGAAGAACAAACCTAATTGAGAGGAGCAGGAAAACAATCATTTACAGTAGGGTCTTTGTGTAAGTGGAATTATTTTTTAGTATGACCTGATATTGTTTGGAAATTTTTATTCCTACTCTCTCCTTGGCTCACCTTTTTATAGGAGCAGACTGCCGTGGAGCATTCCTATTGCCAAGTGCTGGTAATGCTAACCACTTGCCTAAGATTTGCTAGATCTCATGCTAATCACCATGGACAAACTTCCCTGTGCTTTGTTCACTCTGGAAATCCATCTACTTAGGTTGAGGAGATTATGGGCTTGTATAAAGCTCTTGTTAAATACAATTATTTGTGAAGCTGGAGTCCTAGTGGATCTGCGGGGCAGGAGGCACTTCTCTGGTTGTATGAGGCAGGTAGACTTTGAACATTCATGTCTCATATCACTTTTATACTTCAGGAATTGGTGTGCTTTGCAGCTGTAGCTGTCTAAACCTGTGTCTGTGAAACTACCCAAAATTATATCCAGATGTACACAAGGAAAATGGATTTGTCTGTCCTTTGAGGTGACTTCTAACAGTGTTTTATGGCTTGTGAGTTTAACACACCTATGCAGATACAAATTTTTTTTTAACCTTGGTTGTTTCCACAGATTGGACTTAAAGTGAGATGCCCTTTGGTTTCATTGCTAGTAAGAAATATTAGTGTTTAAATGGTTAATGAAAAACTGGCACCAGCATTGCATATTACAAAAACATTTTGTGGGAGTTGGCAAAATGAAAAAAAAAATTTCAAGGTTTCAAAAAAGATACTGCAGAAGATCTTGAAAAATAAGGAAGAGGTAACCTAGAAATGAGTATTTTGCCTGTTGTGGCCTCCCCAGCTAAGTAGCAAAATGAGGTTCATCTTGGCTGTCTCTACACAAGTAAAGTAACTCAGATTCATGCTCTGTCCTGATGGTGATCTTTGCATCTCTGGCAGATGACAAAAAGGATCTAGTGCACTGCTGCAGCAGATGAGATGGAATACTTGAATTGTGATCAAAAGTTTTATGTACCTCAGACTTATCAAGATACTCCCTTTGTTGAGTTCTAACCTTGCATTCCAGGTTTATGCTCCTATCAATTATCCTGTGCTTTGTCTCTTCTCCCAGGGAAAACAAACCTTCCACTGAACCCTCCATTTTCTAAGCCGTAATACTAACACTGAAAGGAAAGCAAAGTGCTGTTTAGATGAGGTTTTTCTTTTCGCAAGTCACAGGTGTGTTTTGTAGAAGTCTGAGCAATCTGAAACCTGCTGTTATGGAAAGCTTAAACTTATACTTTCCTACTGTGTTTGATAGCACTTCTGCTATTGGGCTGAGAGTGGGATAGATATGAAAGAGTTCTGTTCTGTTCAGCAAAAAAAGAAGCTATTTTAATTCTCTAAATATCCCTGCCTGTTTCAAGGACAGCCTAGGGAGTTCTGTGTAATTTACTGTTTCCTTCGTCTGCAGGTATGTGCAATCCTCGCAATTACAGTGACACACCTCCAACATCCAAGAGCACTGTCGAAGAGCTGCATGAACCAATTCCTTCCCTTTTCCGGGCACTGACAGAAGGGGATACTCAGCTGAACTGGAATATTGTTTCCTTCCCTGTGGCAGAAGAACTGTCACACCATGAGAACCTCGTCTCCTTTTTAGAAACAGTGAACCAGCCACAGCATCAGAACGTCTCTGTTCCAAGCAACAATGTCCACACACCTTACTCTAGTGACAAAGGTAATGAGTGTAGTGTCTAAATCCCTAGCATCTCTTCTTGTCTCTTCCAGGAGCCTTCTCAGTGCATATCCTATGCTTCTCTGTGCTCACTTCTTCTTTTCCCATAAGAATGTGTGAAAGGTTCAGCCTAATTTTGAGCATGACATAACAGAAGGAGTGAGGCAAAGGTGTTGAGGAACATGGAAGATGGTGTTAAAATGACTGATGCTCTTAGGAGACGCTGAACCACGTGAGTTTATATCTCTATAATTACTCCTGTGGCGTGAGGCAGTTTGTTCATGTTGTTTCATGTGAACTGTGTGTTCTCTGACCTAGAAACAGTTACCTGTAGCTTAGGAGACAGGACAGACCAGAAACTGAATCCAAATTATGTATCAGTGCAGAGGTAGGCAACTGAAACATGGCTTAAGAGGTCTGAGAAAACCATGTGCCATAAGCTCTTATGTATGGAACAGTTGTTTATTTCTTTCATCTGAGCTGGCCTAACTTAAAATCTTTAGGGGGACGTTTTGTATGAAATCCAGGATTACTAGTAAACCTAAGCAAGATTAGAAGGATTGATGAAGGAAGGATATGTGACAGACTGTGTTCAAAATAAGTAACTTGGTGGTAGGGGTTCAACTCACAGATTCATTCCTCCTATTTCATATGAAGTTTTTTAAATTCTTACCTTCCATTTAGAGGACAGACTTCAGGATGCTGTTTGCTGTGGTTGGATGGGGGAAAGATGAGAAGATTGAAGTAGTGTCAACAGTGGTTAAAAAAAAAAATACTGTTGTTTCTTGGTTTCCATACTAAACCTGAAACACTTTTCCCTGCAAATCATTACGTCAGACTTTAAAGAATCTCATAAACAGTTCATAGTGGAATTGCTGCTTTATAGGGGAAAAGCAGCATCTGATTTATTAGTGCAATTAATGCTTTGCTTCCTTCCCAACATACACTTTAAATATTCGTAACTCCATATGTTGCTGTTGTGATGGCCCTTTTATCTTATCAATAAAAGATACCCTAATTGATGGACATGCTGCTTTTCCATACCAGTGTGAACCATTGACCTAGTTGTGTTTCTGAGTAGGACTGCTGCTGATTAAATGGAACCATAATGGCAACTTCTTTAATTTCCTTTGGCTAAAGCACATTAGAAAAATAAATTAATTCCAGAACTAGGAAACCAGATGGGCAGAAAGCATCTCATTCATATGTCTTTGATGTTATTAAAATGCTTGCTTGCCATTATGAGAATAATGTACAAAGTCATGTAAAATGGAAAGCCACAAAAAGCCCTGTGTGCGAAGACTAGAGTACTTACAATTATAAATTAAACTCAAGGGGAAAAAATTATATTTAGTACAGCCTTGAATATATCCCACTGTACTTAGGTACTGCAATCCAGATGGTTGTTCCCTGACAGTCCTTTACTACCATACCAACAGGATGGGCTAATGATAGTTTTGGATTAAACTTAGAATTTGAATTGCATCTCTAGGGTGTGGAGCAGTTTTGAGTTCAACAACACAGACAAATACATAACACTGCCATTTTTTCTTAGTCAAAAGTCCCCTTCATTTATTTTACTAGGAACATATTAGAGATTAGGTTGAGAGAGCTCTTACTGGAATGATGACAGTCCAAAAACAACAGTTATATTTGGAAATAGTTACCAAATGCCACTGGCTTTCAGGCCTCAGCAGACACTTAAAACAGAAATAAATGTCAGAGCTGTTCTTGTAATCATTGCTATGCCTTCTCCATCTTAGTGACCAGTGAAGAACTGGAAAAGATAGAAAATTATTTTCCACATCCTATTCCTGTACTTTTAAGTATCTAAATACGTAAGCCTGCCAAAGAGTCTCTTTTCATGGTCACAGGGTAGATAACTTTGTAGTGCTCTGCTTTCTCCGAAGTCATATTCAATTTTGCTTACAAAAACATTGATGATTTGAGCATTGAAAACAGAGGAAGTAGAAAGAAAAATTAGTGTCTGGCTTTGGTCAATTGATGTTTATTATGGTGGAAGCAGGACAGCTGGGGAATAGTGTTGGATGTTGTCTGAGCCATGGGGTAGCCTTGTTTCTAATACTGTTTTGCTGAGTTCATTGGGGAAGCCATAATCAAAAGGTGGAGGGGTGGTAGGCAGGGACTGAAGAGCCTTGTGAGCATGGGCACAGTGAGGCAGCTGAGGAAGTTCCTGGAGCCTGGTGGCTTCTGCCCATGCAAAGTTCAGTCACACCATCGGGTCACGGCTTTAACAAGCTGGCAAGTGTTAGAACCACTGAAAGAGAGGGAGGGTCTGTGAATGTGTCTGTCTGTGCTTAGTGGCAGTGAACACAAGCATAGCCTGCAGTGGGAGAAACAGGCCATGTCTTTACCCTTTCCTTCTCCCCTGAAATGCTGGTAGGCTTGAGGACAGGTCTTGCAAATGGAGATACCCTTAAGGTGACTTGCTAAGCAGTTGTCTTCAGGGCTGTGACAATCAGGGATTTGAAATAATATTCCTGTGAGCAGGAACACAGATGCCTTATGTTTTCTTTACAGTGCTGTACCTCCTCCATTTTGTGGTTCTATGGCTCCTTGCATGCTTCCCTCCAACATGGTGTGCTGGCAGCAGCTGATGGCATGGCCTGTAAAGGGAGAGAGGCTAATGAAAGCTAGATTTTGTAGGGGGACAGCGGTCCCTGTGCTGTCTTCTGGAATACATTCCAAAATTTGGAAAGACTCTGCTTACAAAAACCCCTTGTCTCGTAGTGTAGCAGAGCTCTGATTTCAGCTTTGCTGCGCGTTCTCGCAGGGATCGCTGTCAGGCTGGCCCAGGGTGCCAGACTTGCCTGATGCAGTTCTGGGTGAGTGCCAGGGAAAGCAGCACCAGCCACGGGAACCACGAGCTTTGTGCCTGAGTGGCGGGGAGCCACGGCTCTGGATCCGGGAGGAGGTGGGGTGCGGTGGGATATAAAGCATTCCTTTCTCACCCCAGCCTCCTCTGAACCCAGCTGCCAGACCTTGAACTTCCCCGTTATTTTCCTAATGAGTGTCTTCCCTTTCCTCCTGTGAACTGACTTGTAATGTTTTAGCTGCCAAAGTTATGCATGCGCTGCTGGAGCTGCTGTAGTTCTTTGTATCAGTTGTTTCTGGCACTTGAGCCTCTACTTCAGAGAGGATTGGGATGATTATTAATCTGGAGTTACATTTGTATTCCATTCTCTTTGCTTTACTTCTGGCTGATACCCTCAGCACTCTGAACAGTGAGTTCAGAGGTTTAAATAAGCTTAGTTGTTTCAGATGATGACAGGATGTTGGTAAGAATGAGAAGGGCACTAGATAATTTTTTGGCAATTGATAAAATCTGTGCTGTAGTTAAGAGTTTCTGACTTACACTGCTTGGTGACACAGGGAATTGTGCCTGGTCTGCAATTCTGCTCCCCTCCAGTGCAACAGGAAGAGGAGAGCTAGAATTCCAGTGAGAGACATCTACCTCTGTAGGTAGTCTAGGAAGACTTTTTTTTTAATGTTTCTTTTTATAAATTGATTGGCATAAGATTGACTTGTCCAAAATAGTAGATTATATAAATTGATTGTTCATAATCAGTTGCAGGTTAATCTCCTTGTTCTTGTTTTCTCCTCTTCTCAGTTCTGCACAAGTGTTTTTTCTAGTGGAAGGTGTATCCCTGCCAACAGAAGAGGGGCTGGAACTAGATGATCTTTAAGGTCCCTTCCAACCCAGGCCATTCTATGATAAAATGGCATGACTGCTGAATGGACAGCTATCTTTTTAAAGAACTTTTAGAGCTACTAATAAAGTGGCCAGCACATATAACTTCAAAGATCCTGTACAGCAAATTATCATTAACTGGGAAGGTTCTCTGAGTTGCTAAATTCTACTCTATTACACCAGTACAGGTAGTTTTTATAGCAAAGCCTGGTAGTTTCTTCTGTTCACTTTTAATTTAGACTTGGTTGTTGTTTCTCCTACACAACCTTCACTGAGTATGAAGTGTGAGGGGGAAAAAGGTGAGAAATTAATGTTCTGGGGAAAAAAGTTTACTGCTGCATCCTTCTCCCTCCCTGCATCTGCAGTCTGTCATCCTTAGTGTGTGAAAATTGGCAAAATGCAAATGAGAAAGCTGTTACTGCACTAAGTAATATTGTTTTATCTACAAGGAGGGAGCCAAGTGATGACTCGGTAATTAGCTTTGTGAAACAGTTTAAGTACTCTCTCAGATCCCAGCTGAGCCTGTGGTATGTATTTTTTTCCCCTGTGTAACTCTCTTTCTGCAGTCTATAGAGCAGGATTTAGTGCTTGAGGGGAGAAACTCTCCTGCTTTCCATAATTCAGCCTCTACATGAGCAGAGGGGCATTGCTAAGGAGGGGATCAGGAGTGCCCTGTGACAAAGAAAGTGCACCCTGGACAATCTGACTTGTCCAGACCTGGCAAGTCTTTCAGTGAGCAAGACATCAGAAACAATTTGGTAACATATACATGGAGCATGTTCTCCAGCTGCTTACTAGAGCTGCTTGGGACCAGATGGATCTACTGCTGGCTCTGGCCTGCCACATGCAGTCTGCTCTCTCCTCTTTGCAGCATTTTTGTACTTGTCCTCGAGAACCTAATCCTCTTGACTTGTGTGCAGGTGGAAATAAACTTTCTTCTCCATTCTCCAGTCAGTCAAGATCAATGTCCTTGCTTGTCGCTACCACCATAATAAGGTTGAATTTTGGCTTTGGTCCTGGGAGAGTGATTCAGGAGACCAGTCTGTGGAGTCTCACAGGAGCTGACTGATGCCACCTAGTTTTGCCAGTTACAGATCAGGTGCTGCTGCTCTTCTGGCCTCCTTTACCCAGAGAGATGTCTCCTTGTTCAGTGTCATCCATCTTTATATCCTAGAAATCATGGGCTCTCCTTCCCAGGAAGTTTATTTCATTTCTGCAGGCATTAGCTGATGACCTGGGAGCTTCCCCAGGACTTGTGAAGCAGTACTAACACTGCTGAGGCTGTCAGAGATGAGGTTAACATGAAGGTGAGCACAGACATCTCCTTATGCAGAAGGGACTGGGTGTTGTATGAGGGGTCACCATTTGTCATTGTTGAGCCAGGAACGGAATGAGACACTCCACAATTCAGAAGACAAGAGAACAAGTTTTTTTGTAAGAAGAGCCCCCCTAGTAGAAATCCAGTGAGTCTTTTTTATAACGAGACTTGCTAGCTAAGACTTGATTGGTCTTTAGAGAATGCACCCCACACACTATCGGTGAACTATGAATAAACTATTGTAAATAACAGGTGCAAGAAGAGATAGTGATAGTTGTTTATAATTCTTTCCTCTGAGTTTCCCAGGACAAGGCTGGGAAAGTTATCTCTGTTCTTTCTTCAGAAGAACTGAGAATAACTACAACTG
Source organism: Dicaeum eximium (assembly GCA_013396995.1). Lineage (NCBI taxonomy): Eukaryota > Metazoa > Chordata > Aves > Passeriformes > Dicaeidae > Dicaeum > Dicaeum eximium. Next base: position 1,158,733 of record VWZP01007456.1, on the reverse strand, counting down.
GGCATTCTCTGGTGTGAAGACAGCTTCTAAGTGCTGGGAGTAGTTAACACATCACAGTGTGCACAGCTTTCCTGACAACTTCCCTGACCTACCTTAGCTTTTCCTTTGTGTGTTGCAACTTGGAGTGCCATGATCAACTGCAGATTACCAGCCCTTCTGGTAATCCCTTGGATGGTTGCTTCCTTTGAAAAGCTGTTTCACTCGAATCTGGAGATAGCCATTAATCATTTTGCCTTCTCAGGCTTATCCAGAGACTAAATGAGTCAGTTGGAGATGGCATCCCAAAAGGTGATTTTGCAGGAAGAAATCTTTATAGATTAGCCAGGATTGCCTGTTTTGAGGGAGAGGCTCTGTGCCTCCAGCTGACACCTTCTAAGACTATGTATGGAATTTAAGATCAAACTTAATGTAGTAACACTTCAGTAGAAAACTACTAAAAAGGTATCAAAGGACTGAATACAGATTAAGCAAAAGGATATAAAGAGTATGAGTAATGTGTCTGTAAGGTTCTTGTGCTTGAACCGCAGCACTGACTTGGATGACTGATGGGACATGAAAATACTGCCTGGAGACTTGCTGCTACTTTCTCATCCCTACCCTTCCACTAAAAACTTCCTGTGAGGAGTGAAAGGAACAGATACCTGGGGCTATCTGGGCCTTCTGGCAATGGACGGTGTGTGCTTCTTCTTGGGACTAAGGCAATCTGAGCTTTTTGTCGCTGGTGATGAAATGTTGCCAAGTCCTTGTGCATTCCTCATAGAAGTTGGAGCTGCTGTCTGGCCTCTGAATGCCTTCTTGCCTTTGAGGCTGTGGTGGCTGCATCTCCCTACTACTTTTCAGGTTTGGCTGAGCACTTCAGGTGTATACCTATCATTCTTTGCACATTGTACCATAGCATACACTTCTGTTCAGCTCTTCCCTCTTCCTCTCTGTGAATCAAGCATCCTTACTGAAGTTGTAGATATGTTGGTTGTTTTCAGGTAGAGGTTTTGTTCTCTGAGAACTCTATTCCTCTGGTTGCTGTGCTTTAGGATACATTATAACAGCTTATAGAAATAGAAGTGCCAAGAATGGGACAGGACTTACACAGCCACAGTGCACTTTGTTGATGTTCCTAGCAGTACTTCAGGTACTGCAAGACTTTTTGGACAACTGCAGCTTTACTTGCAGCACAGCTTTTCTGGGAGCAGAAAGTGCTTCAGCTCTGGGCCTGCCTCTCCTGCCCAAGATCCCTATTTCCTGTTGCACTGTATGGTGTCTGAAGGTGAGCACATCAGTTTGGAGCCTGACCAAGGCAGTGAATACTCTGTTGCTGTCAGTGGGCTGGCAGCACATCCTCTGACCTTCTTGCAGCTGTTTTGGTAGTAGCAAAATAATTTGACAGTGGTCAAAATCAGTCATTAAAAAAAAAAAAACCAAACCAAACCCACTGTCTTGATTTACTATTTAAGTTTGGATTACTTTTTTCTAATCCACATTGGAATGTAGATCAGTGGGTTTCTCCTAGGTGCACCATGAGTAGTAATAGGCTAGAAAGCGCTTTGACATCTCCTGCTCACAAGTTGGTCTGATCTGCGTGAGGGAGACATTCCCGTTTGCAGACAGCTGCCAGTTGTGCTTTCCCCAAAGTCTGCCAAGTTATCTGGGTAAATGTTATATAATCACAGTCCTTTGGAGGATGAACAAAGTTTTATGGTATAATCAACTGGTCAGTACAGAAGAAAGATGGTGGAATCTGCCAGCTTGGAGAACTGGAAGTGGACTGAGGGGGGAATGGTTTTATTTTATAAAATTGTTGTGGTGAATGCCTTAGCTCCATTTTGATGTTGCAACACCAAACTTCATGGCATTTCAAGTAACTGCATGGGTGTTAGAAGCACAAAGTCAACACTTAGGCAGAAGGGGTTTCTTAAGATTAGTAGTAAAGCTGGTGGTGTTGCTAAAAAAATAGGAAGAAAAAAGTGTGCAGTTCATGCTGATGAAAAAAGGATTCTCTAGGTCTGTGATTTAATCTGGCTGAAGATTATTGTGGAGTTTGTGGTTGGGGGAAAAGCAACATTTACATCCAAGTAATTTGGTTTTGGTGATGGTTTTTTAAAATAACTTCTCTAAACCTGAAGTTTTCTGTGGTAGCATATTACCTTCAGAGGAGACATTCCTGCTTGTAATATTGTCATAGCTCATCCTTACACTATCATAACTGCAGGACAAAACTCAAAAACATTCTTGCCTATGAATATAGAAATAAATTAATCCAGAAGGAGATCAGACAACAGGTTGAGTTGTAGGTGCTGAAAATCTGAAGTTGATAGATTTTACCTTGTCTCTCTGTCTTGCCTCTCTGCTTGTACTGTCACCTTTTTTTCCTCATTCCTCATAGTCCTGTTGGTTTGCAATCATCCTTCTAAAGCTGCTTATTTAACTAATTTCTAACTAACCTTTAAAAACACTTTAAGACCTTTTAAACCAAATTTTTTCCCCCTCTTGGTTTAGAACACATGTGCACTGTGGTGTATTTTGATGACTGCATGTCAATACATCAGTGCAAGATCTCCTGCGAGTCCATGGGAGCTTCCAAATACCGATGGTTTCACAACGCCTGCTGTGAGTGCATTGGGCCAGAATGCATCGACTATGGCAGTAAAACTGTCAAATGTATGAACTGCATGTTCTGAAGCAGGAGAATTGTAATATAGCAATACTGAGGCCAAAGTAATCTCTCTCTGTTAAAGAGATGGGGATTGCAAATACTGCATTTTTGGAGTGCCTGCTGGTTGCAATTAAATGTACCTGGTTGAAAAGAGATGTATAAAATCAGAGAACTTTTTTTTTTTCTTTTTTTTTTTAAATTCATGTAAGAGAGGCTAACTAGTAGATGTTTAAACACTATGTTTTAAACTTATTTTTCTTTATTTCTGCTCAGATGGTACAGTCATGCTCATCATTGCTGTTCTGATTGTTTTCCTTTTACTTAAAAGTATTGGCTATATTGGTTTTCAGAACATAGTACTCTTTCTTGTAGTTTAGAGTAGGGAAACTTCTAGAATATGGTAATGAGATTTCCATTATCTAAATTCAAAAATAAGTAAATGGCTGCTAGGTTGGAGCGATTGTGGATGTTGTTTAGGGGCTGGGTTTTTGGGATTTGGTTTCTGGTTTTGTTTTTTAACTTATATTACCTTCCAGTTTTTAAGCTTTTTATTGTAGAAGTGGTATTTGGAGAAGAATAAAAATTCATGCTTTCTCTTCAAGTTCAAAGTATGGGCTGTCATGGATAAAATCCTAACTTCTTAGAAGGACTGCCCAACAAAACACCATGTATGGGACACTTTTCCTCCAAGTTTCATTTGCCCTGCTCTCTTTTCATTGGGGCCTATGATGCATAATTTATGTGTTACACAAAATAATATTTTCAGTCTTCTCTTAGATCCCAAAATAAAGCTGTTAAGTGCAGTTGCATTGCCCACCTTTTGCACTGTTCTTTAGGGTTGTTACACCATGAACATTAAGTCCAGTAAAGGAAACATGAAAGGCTATGATGGATTTAATGACTACAGGAATAAAGAATGAAATGACAGGAACAAGCAAGTGGTACAGGTCTACCAGCTGAGCAGCTGGCAACAAGCATGTTCCCATTTAGTAATTTCCTGTGAATATTTATTCCAAAACATTTTCATTATTATTAAATTTCTTTTTTTCCCCCATAAATTTTTTGTCAATAAAGAAAGGAAAATGTGTCTGCAAAGGCAAAGTGTTCTGAGTTTAGAACACTGTCCATTTTTCTAAGTAAGAGTTTTTATATGTTGACAGTTACATAGCAGTTACTATGACCCATTTAAGGGCTCCACTGATAATGGTACTAAGTACAATAATAAAGTTTATGAGTAGATAATGATCAGCTTTTTGTATTTATAATAATGTGGGTTTTAACTCCTTGAATTTTTTATGCATATATGCATATGCAAACACAAAATGGAATTTGACTATTCATTTTTCTCTCATTGACCTCAGTCTAGAGGGATTAAACTGTTTTCTAGTTACACCTGTCTATCTGTACCATGTACAAATGAAAGCAGTCATATTACATTTATTTTGTTGAAAAATTTGCCTGAATGTTTTTTCAATTTTTTTCGCATTATACAGTTCTTTCAATAAGATGGAATAATAATAATGATAATAATAAAAGAAAAATCTACTCTTTTTAAATAATGTTACATTTTTCAGTGTCTTTTTCAGCTATAAAGATGTACTTGAAAGATGAATGTTATTGTTTTGAACTAGTGGATAATGGAATGTCTTCGTACTTTAAACTTACAGTTCAGTGATAAAAGATCATAGACAAGAAGAGAAAAACATAGCTTATAATGGAGGAGTTGTTCTTCCTATATTTTACAATTCATGTTATATTCTATTATGCAAGAAATTCTTAACTGAATGGAGATGAAGAATGTGTTAGAGTAGCTGTGACTGTTGCTGGAAGGTGATGGGTCAGCGTTCCTGGCCGAGACAGGAGACACGGAGCAATCAAGCAAGCAGGAGGTCATTAGCGTGCTTTGGATTTCTGCAGTCTTAAATTATTGGAAACATGAGGGTAGATCAGAATCTTCTTGGGGAGGAACAGGGCTGATGTTTCTGGTCAGGCACCTGCTGCCCCATGGATCTGTGACACTGTCTCCATTTATACCCTCAGAACTTCACTGTGGGGTCAAATCCAGTGGGGGTGGGAGGGATGGGGGAGTGCCCTAACAGGTGTCAGGAAATGCTGTGGGGAATGGCATAGAAATGTAAACACAGTTGTCTGTAGTGGCCTGAGAGAAGGTAGTGCACACCTGCTGGGGCTTGCCTTACTTTTTGTAATTCCTGATGCTGTCTAGAGTTTGCTGAAAGCATTGTGTGTACACAAATGTCATGCAGCAACACCCAGTGTATTTTATGATGATGAGTGTTTTAAGAGGTATTTTAATAAAAAGACATTACTGGTTCTTGTGTTTTCTTTCTCAAGAGTTTCTCAGGGAAACCTTACCAGGAAGCATATTACAAAAGTTACTGATCTAGATGGATAGAATAATACAGAGAATTAACTCTACAGCAGTTTTTTTCCATACCTAAAAGTGTTGCTTTTCTATACATAAATGATTAATACTCAGAATGTTTTTTCTGAAAGACCTAACCATTTTAGAAAGTTGTTTATTTAGTCTTATTAATTTTGCAGGAAAAATCATAATTGATTTTGGGGTCTCATTTCACCCTACATCTGGATAACCAGCAAACCATCATCTACATAAGAACATGTTTTTAAAACTTCTTTTAGTTAGGAATATTCTCCAGGTAAAGCATTGGCCACTTTTATCACTATCCTTTGGGATAGAATTGTAAATCACTGAATATAAAGGGAAGCAAAGAAGGAATTAATATAGTAAGAAATTATACAAATCCCTAGTGTGTTGGGGGTCTGACTGAAAAGGGGTGGAGGGCCTTTTGTTATTCTTTCTTTAAAAACAAAACCAAGTTTTTGTTCAGTTGCTTTGCTGTTTGAGTTTGTTTTCTTCAAGTTTTTTTGGTTTGTTTTTCCTTACAGGCACTTGACTACAAAGGTCATAACGTGGCATTGCTTTCCTGTCATTTCTTAAGGTTCCTGGCTTGCTATTAGTATGCTTAATGGTTTTCACATCCAATTCCTAAAAAATAAATATAAGAACACCCGCTTGTATCTTTAATAATACATCTATGGTCACTCCAATGTCCCTCCCGAAAGTTTGGCTGTTGTGATACCGGGCTCCCAAGCCCCTCCTCCTGCTGGCTGGAGTGACTTGAAGCGTGCACGGTGACACACAGACCGCACGGCAGGGATCCGCTCCGGTCTCTGCAGCCCCGGTGACACACCGACCGCACGGCAGGGATCCGCTCCGGTCTCTGCAGCCCCGTGACCTGTGGTGCCGGACAAAGCCTGGAGACTCATAGCCTGAGAGGAGTTTAATGAGAACAGAGAACAGACCGTGCTGATGGGGTATCTGCAGAGCACAGCCAAACAACAACCTAACATTTTCCTCTTAGATGGCAATGGCTGTTTGGCTTGGCAAAAGGAACACCTTTACCAAGATTTGACACGTTCCCTTGGCACATCTTTCACCAAGTCACCAGTACATCATTACAATCTGTGCTACTCACATGGAAAACACACCTAGATACAAAATCTTCTTAGAAACAGAACAAACCTGATTCAGACAAATACATCTAGGATGTAAAGTGGCCAAGGCTCAAATTCTCTTATACCTTTTTCATTGCTTAAATATTTATAAATTTTCTTCCTACTGCAGAGAATTTTGAATTATTTGGCTTTGAGCAACCTGTTCTGGGGGAAGATGTTCCTGCCCAGGGCAGAGGGGTTGGAAACAGATGGTCTTTAAGGGCCCTTCCATCCCAAGCCATTCTGTGATTCCATGGCTCTGTAATACTGCTCATAGGAGTTGCTTAGGCAGGGTTCAGCATCATTCACCTTTTTTGGCTCTGTTCTCCTGCTCTGTGGTAATTTCTATGAGCAACACACTTTCTCCCCCAAAGGCATTAACTAATTTACTACTTCTAGGTTTTCCTGTTGTATCTTCAGGCTCTCGTTGTTTTACTTGTTTCAGTATGTGTCCAACTAGTTTCTTTCCTGAGCTAAATCTTTTTGTGTTTGCTGTGTATTCCTTTACTGCTAAGGAGAATTACACAGCATGTCTAAAGTTATCCCAAAATGGTACAGCCCATGTAGACCCCTCAAGACAAGCTCAACCTCAGAACTGGCTTTCTTGAAGTAGTAGTTGGAGGAAGGAATTTTTCATTAACACAGCTATGCCTTTTCCCTTTTCTTTCCCTGACCAAATGCTTTCTGAAGCTCCCCTCCATTATTGTGTTATTACTTTTATGAAGCTCAGGTACATCAGTGAGACTGATTTTCCAACAGAGAGCTTGCCAACTCAGAATCTTTGCTTCACTTTGTCTTTAAAGCATAAGAATTTACTGAGTGAATGTGGGGCAAGCTGAGGGTGTAAGTGCCTCAGTCTGTGTAAGCTGGCCCCAGACCACAGTGAATTTTGCAAGTCAGAAATCATCCAAATGTGTTTCACATGGCAGTAAATTGGTATAGTCAGCACTGCACACAATCACTTGTTTGTCCTCAAAATCTGGGAGAAAATTCATCCTGGGTTCATTAGCTGATGGGTCCATTGTGCATGAACTTTTGTTGGCAGTGGCCTCTAATAATACACATTCTTCAGAGCTGAGAGCTTCTGGTCACTGTCACTTCAAGTGGAGATCCTCATGGGCAACCATCTCCAATTACTAGGGGATGTTACAGAACTAACCCCTCTCTTCTTTAGCCAGAAGTAAGGTGGCCTTTATATAAAACAAAAAAAGAAACACATTAGCTGTGATGTTAACTTAAATAGCCTGGTGAGCCCTTGCTGTTACACTGTTTCTTCTGGAGAGGAGGAGCGGGACTGGAAGTCGGGAGGTTATGTAATGCGTGATGAAGACAATATCCCTGTGCTCCAACACTAATCGGAGTGTTTACAATCCTCCCTTTTGTAGCTCCCACTGAATAGCACAAATTCCTGTGGGGGACCTTTTACAGTACCGCAGGAGGTGGCACAAAGAGCTCATTTGACAGGGACTAAGCAGCACTGAGTCTCCAGTGAATAAATGGAGCAGGTGGCACGCTGCCACAGTATTCATGTGTCCAATAGGCCGGGGATTATGCTCGAGGCTGTGGGAATGAATCGGCCCTGCTTCTGACCGAAACAAATTCCCCTGTTGATGAGCAATCCTGAAAGGGATTCAAATTACACAGGTGCTCAACGTAACAGAAACTTGCATTGTAAGAGGCAAAAACCCCCCCACAAAATTCCTTATAAGATCACTGTAAACAGGATGCATCTTGAGATGGGGATGTGTTCCTTGGCACAGGTCACCCCAAGCAGCATCCAGAGCCTTTCTCCATTTCCCTCGCATTCCAGAAAGTGCTAGAGAGAAGTGGGTAACTCCTCCCGGGAGCTCAGGTTTGTTATCTGGAATGAAGCCAAAGCCCGTGGCTGCTCTCATGTGAACTGAGGAAGAGGGATTCTGTCAGCACTAACATCACATGGAAAGTGGCCCAGGTGCCCCCACCTGTGGGGCTCTGCCACCTCCCACACTGAGACTGATGGCTTGTGGTGTTTGCTGGCCTCCCACTCTGACTACTGTAATCTCACAACTCTTTTGGCCATACCCATCTTTAATCACTGCCAAAAGAAACTCAAAGTCACAGAATGGGTCAGGTTGGAAGGGACCACAGTGGGTCCAACCTCTCTGGTCCAGAAGGATCATCTCAGAGCACACAGCACAGTTCTGTGTCCAGATGGTGCTTCAATATCTCCAGCAGGGAGCCTCCACAGCCTCTCTGAGCAATCTGTTCCCATGCACGGCCACCTGCACGGTAAAGTTCTTCCCCATATCCAGGTGGAACTTCCTGTGAATCAGTTTCTTCCTGTTTTCTCTTACCCTATTGCTTGCCACAACTGAGAAGAGCCTGGCTTCATCCTCTTGGCATCCTCCCTCCTTCAGATACTTATAGACATGGATGAGGTCCCCTCACAGTTGTCTCTTCTCAAGGCTGAACAGGTCCAGGTCCTTCAGTTTTCCCTTGTAACAGAGATGCTCCAGCCCCTTAATTATCTTTGTTGCCCTCCACTGGAGCTGCTCCAGAAGCTCCACGTCTCTCTAGTACTGAGGAGCCCAAAACTGGACACAGCACTCCAGATGCGGCCTCACCAGGGCTGAATAGAGGGGCAGATCACCTCCCTCGACCTGCTGGCAATGCTCTTCCTACTGCACCCTAGGATACCACTGGCCTTCTTGGCCATAAGGGCCACTGCCAGCTCACGGCTCAAGGACGCTTACATTCCTTGTGCTCCCAGAGGAGCCATGGACCTGCTGCCTGCCGGCTCTCGGCGGCTGCTGAGGGAGCTTCACATACGTATCTCGCCGGGTCCCCTCAGGCAGCCGGACCCCGCTCCCTCGGGCCTGGGGGCTTCGACAGCGATGGGGGCAGAGGAGCTGGGACCCCCTACTCGGCGCGCTGGACGCTGGGAGATGTAGTTCGGCGGCCGGCGGCGACCTGTAGCACTGTTGCGGGTAGCGTCCCCCAGGGAGAACTACAGCTCCCGTCGTGCTCCGCGCGCGGGGAGACCGGGCCCGCCCTCCCCACTTCCCCGCCCTCCCCACTTCCCCGCCCTCACGGCCGCGCGGAGCGAGGCAGCGGCGCGTGCGCGGTGGGGTGAGCTCGCGCCGCTCCCCGCCCGTCCCTGCGAGCGCCGGGCGGCGGCGGCGGCGGGATGGGGCGCGCCATTTCCCCTCGGGTCGCTGCTCACCCTCTCTCCCTCCCTCTCTCCCCGATACCTTCACTGCCTCCTTCCCTCTCTCCCTTCCTCCTCTCTCCTTTCTTTCCTTGCTTCTTCCCTTCCCTTCCCCTCCATTTCTCCGTGCCCTCCATTCCCCGCCCGGGCGGGTGTCCGGCCCGTGTGCCATACTTAGGGGCTGTGTTGTCCCTGCTGCCCTCACGGGGACAGGCGCCCACACCTTGCGCGCCCCGCACCTTGCGCGCCCCGCACCTTGCGCGCCCCGCACCTTGCGCGCCCCGCACCTTGCGCGCCCCGCACCTTGCGCGCCCCGTTTCCGTAGGCGTTTGCTCCCTTTGCATCGTGCGGGGTTCGCTGCTGCTCAGGCTGGGCTGTGGGTTGGCTCTGTGCAAGGTCGTTTGTGGTTGGTTTTTTTGTGGAGAGGTAGACGTCAGGGATTTCTATTCATTTACCTTCACCTAGAGGTCTCATCTTAAAAGCCAGAAAATTTACTGTTATTGTAATTTTTCTGCATCTAGTGTGGTTAGCAGGTTCTAAGGATGTCGTGTTTCCTGCCTGGTAATGTCGTTTAGACATGTTCATCACAGAATCACAGAATGGTTTGGAAGGGACCTCAGAGGCCATCTAGTTCCAACCCTTCTGCCATGACCAGGGACACCTTTCACTAGGCCAGGTTGCTCAGAGCCCCATCCAGGATGGCCTTGAACACTTCCAGGGATATGTTAGTGGGTGATGTAGGAGCAAATACATCTTATTTTTAAGTGCTAACAGATGTTCAAAGAAAATGCCAGCAATGCACACCAAAAGTATCTGTTCATGAAAATGGTGTGGTTTGGATTTCCTCCACCCCGATGTCCCTGAGGTTAGTGATACTTGTTCATAGGAAATAATCATTAAAAATAACAGGCTAAGGCCTTTTTGCCAGTTGCATAAGCCAGGGTGATTTGTGCAAGTCCCTTGTTCCAGCACAGGAAAACAGCCCTAATTGTGTCCTTAAATGGGTTTCTGGTCTGGAAACAGCTTGAAGTGCTTACCATGAGTGCTGTGCATTGCCAGAACCCACCCTTTCGGGGGTGATGTTAAGGCTCTGTTGGATATGATGCAGGATGGTAATGGATGTAAATTTATTAATGAGCTAACAGGAGAATGGCAGAGGGATCCCTTAGATCCCTTAGATTTGGGTTTTGATGTTACTGAAGGTGTTGCATACAGCTCATGGTGGATGGTGCAGTGCTTCAGTTCATCTCAGCACAGTCTGTGTATAATCCATACCATCAGTGTGACAAGCTCTTGGGGGGCTCTTTGCTACAGAGAAATAAACAGGAATTTTAAAAAGCCCTTCCAAACTGTTGTAGTTTTGAGCATTTAGTGCTTCTAAGTGTGTGAAATTTATTAACCCTTTTTCTGTAATGTTGTGCTAACTACATCAAGAATAGAGTGTCTATTATGTTGAAGTAGGGAACTTCACATTCCCTGTCCCAGGGATCTCATTTAGAGCTTGGAGAAAGTAAGTTTTCTTTAGTCTTCCCACATCTGAAATGGAACATAGGAATAGCTGCCTTCAAATCTCAGTACTCCACGTGCAACTTCGGCATTGTTCTGTCTTAGCTAAGGTGTATTCAGGGGTAGGAGAGCATGTTTTATAGTTTGGATTGGTGAGGTTTTTCCCCAAAGTAAGGATTTCACAGTGAAATCACTGGTGTGATTGTAGTAATGTGGGGAAGAAAGTTCTTTTTCTGTAGGGCAGGTTATTTCCATTTCTATATGTTCATGTCTGCACTGGAATATATTGTCCTGGAATTGCAGTAACTGCGTTCCTGCTTCAGAGCTGCATGGCTTGATTCTGCAGATGTCCTTAATGCAAAGCTGCCATGCACAAGCACTGCATCTCTTTGGGGTTCTCATCTCCACTGTACCCTTCAGGCACTCTTCCCAGGAAGTTTTAGCTGCATTTTCTTACAGAAAAGGTTTGCATATTTCATGACTAAACACTGCTGTGTCTTATGGGCAGTTTTTAGACTAATATGGAAGATGCTGCTGTTCAGCAATAAATACCACCAAATGCAAATTTACTTTCCTTCTGTAAAGCTTGGTGTCATGTAGCTAGCCTCAAAATGCCAAAATATAGTATGATATTTATCTTAAGTTTATAGTAGTATAGTGCAGCATGATCTACCAAGCTTGTCTCTGTACTAATGTATCTGATTACGTTGAATCAGTGAATGATTCACTGCCCTTACAGCTAGTCATGGTTTGCTGTGTGCATGGTTTGCTATCCTTCATCAGCTCCTTCTGCTGTTCCCCAGAGCCTCATGGATCATAGTTCTCAAATTGTTGCTCAAAAAAAAAAAAAAAATTAAAAGTATATCAAATGGGCCCACAGCTGGGTTGGAAGTACCATATGGAGTGGGAAGTTCTGCTTAGGCTGCATCCCCAGAGGTGGTGGTGTTGAGGGATGACTGCTGTCCAAATAAAGTTTACGTTTTCTGCTTGCCATGGCCAAAACCAGAAGGGTAAGGATGCAGGTTGAGTTTAGAAAAAATAAGGTTACCACTCCTTTCCTGTGCATACTTCCCTTTCTCATTCCAACCATCCCTCACCTTTTGGGCTTGACATCAGGGAACACAAACTGGGTTGAAGGTGTGGAGATAGAGTGAAACAGGCTTTGATGGTGGCAGCAACAGCAAGTCTGCAAAGCTGAAGAGCAGCAGGGATCCAGCACTCCCTGCTTCCAGTGCTTCTTTAGGCTGCCATAAAAAGTGGGGAATGACTGCTTACTTGGGGCAGCTGCTGGGAAGTGGGAGATTTATATGGTATTACCCAAGGAAGGAGTGGTCCTCCAGCAAGTTGGCTCACGCTGCAAGTTGGCTCAAATGTCCAACAAGTTTATAGTTTATTCTGTCCTGTTACTAATGTAATGTAGTAGGAAAAAATTTATTTAAGTTTCATCAGTAAAGTGCTCTGACAATTTTGAACTAGTAGGGAAGAATTTGTGAAAAAGATAAATATGAGGTACAGTGACTTCAGTGGATAACAAGAAGGTAAAAACAACACTTAATACCTGAATGAAGTATGTCTGACCAAAAATATTTGGAATGTGTAACTGGGTCTTTAGTACTGTTTATTATTAGCTGTGCATTTAAAAAGCACAGAAAGCATCTCTTTTTCATATCTAATGATGAATTCCATGTATACATCAGAGACTGAGGTCTGCAAATTCAAAGCCATGAGATCACAGGGTTTAGAGCAATCAGTTCACTACCTAAAAGCAGTATTTCCTTTGATAACTAATTAAGGTGTGTTTAAATAGAGAACATGATTTGGTATTTTTTCCTTGTCTAGTTCCTGTGATACAAAGTAAACAAAAGTACAGATAATGAAGATGTCCCAGTTTCTTCCAGAAGCAGCTTGGTGTAGGATCCTGACTAAAAATAGCAACTAATTATTTACTAAACACATAATTTTATAATAATAAAGAAAAAGTGCTTGCCAGATGCTAAAACAGTAATAATGTAAACCAGTTGATATACTGAATTATTAATGTGTGTTAATAGTAATGTGATATTTAGCCCAGTTTAAAAAAATATTTGTAGAGAAAATGTTATATTTGAAATAAGCAAATTCAGTATTATTTTCTACAGAAATAGGAAATAGTGCAGAATAAAATAATGCAATTATTCGGATCTAGTACTAATAATTGAAGCATGTGATGTAAATCACTTCATCTGTGCTGGTGTGCCCTTAATTGTTAATAGCTTGCTGTCTGTCCATTTGGTGTAAGTGCCAGGAAGATAGGCAGAAATAGAGACCTTTTGCAATCAACGCAAAGAGAAAATTTCTTTAAAAGAAGATTGTGATCCTTGGTGGTACACATTAATTTGTGATATGACCTTGTAGATGATCCCTGCCTTGCTTCCATCCAGGCTCAGTTTTCCCTGGAGGAAGCAGGGAATGGTTCATGATCCTTGCCAGCTGCAGCCCGACAGGAGCGCAGCGCTGGGGCAGACCCTGTGTGAGGGTGGAGGTGTGCTCTGTTTTCATGGGAATAGAGGGGTGCTCTGTTTTCCTAGGAATACGTCCACCCTTCAGTGCAGTGGAAGGGTCAGCTTCCCAAACAGTAGGAGCAGATTGCTCATATCCACTCTGCTGTCTTTATTCTCTTTCTCACCCACAAGGAGCAGAGCTTTTTTAGACTGGCTATTCTGGTCTCTGGAGGCACAGGGAAAGCAAGGGATGAGTGATGGCTGTTTGCATGAGGTGGGAACGGCCAGATGGCTGCTGGAGAGGAAGAAAAGAAAGAGGAGCGAGTGCTGGGTGCTAAGGTTTGACATTCCGAATCAGAACGCAAGTTTGGACCAAACTGAACATTATTTTAAGGAAAACAAATTTAGTTTTATGTTCGTTGTTTCGTACATTTCTTAGCAGTGACTAACTCTTGAGTCAATTCCTGTAGTTATGTATAGATAAAATATATTTTTGTACATTTTTGTCCTCTCTAGTATGAACATTTCACAGGTTTCTGTTATCTAGGTGAAGGCAGCTCATGAAGTTTTCTTCCTGTTTCACAGTTCAGTAGGGTTTCTGGGCTTTTTCTATTACTAATGGGGAAGACATCTGGCAGAAAGGAGCTCTTGGAACTGATCATAGAACTCTACTACCAGAGCTCGAAGAATGATTTTTGAAAACGCAATATATGATGATAATTCTGTTGGCTTGTCACTAGTGGAAAAAAAGGATATCACAATGACAAAAATTTCAGCTTCTCTTTCTCATAAAAAATAAGTAAGAATTTTTCAAGGGTATTACTTCTCTTTAAAATCATAGCTGACTTGTAAAATGGGCACCCATGAGTTTGAAGCTGTAATTTAATGTTTATCCTCTAATGGCTTTTGTGAAATTTAATATTTAGCTTTCCCTGGTGGTGAAGCTTGTTGCTACTTTAACATTTCTAGCCTGCCCAATTGTGTTTTGTAAATATGTGGATCAGCAGTCAGGTGTAGAATTTTTCTGGATGTTGCCATGAAAATAAATTTTCAGTGAGTTTTATTAGTATGAATTAAATTGAGTGCTAAATGTAAATTCTAGTGCTAAACATGCCGGCAATTAAACTCCCTCATTTCATGGTAGTAGTGGTGGTTTTCTACTATGAATACTATGGAAGTTCATTATTCTCAGTTATTGTTCTCCTATATCCAATATACTGCTTTTGCATACTTAATACTGAGTGTATTAATTATGTATGTAGTATATAATTACTCGTAAAAGGTAATTAAGTTGACAGATATTTTACTGTATTTGTACTACTCCAGTAGATTTTGATATTGTGAACCAAATGCTGTATATAAAAGTGCAATGCTAATCTGTACAAAACCCAAAATACCATTTTTTAAAAAACTGGATTCAAAGAAGGGTGTAATTTCCTTTTCTAAGTTTCAATTGTGGTGGCTTCAAAGAGGATGCCATTCTCTTAAGATAGCCTAAAGAGCTTTTCATATTTTATGGGATATTTTTAATTGATTGAATGGACTAAAAATGTAAGAGCTTGAAGGGAAAAATACCAAGTGATTGAATAGATTTATCCAGAAACTCCATGGAGTATTTCAGTCCAGCTTTCCTTGTTCTTTGGGTGTTTTAGTCTTTACAAATTCTGTAAATTTTCTCCATGCTGGCCACTTGTTAATTCTAGATGCAGAGATCTTTCACAGATCATGCTTCTGAAATTTTCATCCTGAAATTTGGGGTTGCAGTTCTCCAAAATTCATGCAGTGTGTACCACTGGTGAGCAGATGTGTTTTAAGCAGTCGGGTTTTGAAACATTGTTAGAGGAAACAAGTTTCAACTCTCCAGCTGAAAGAGGAAGTGATGAACCTGTGGGGTTCTTTGCTGGTTCAGTATATTAGTGTGACTGATATACTAGAATGTATATTTAAATGCATGTTTCTTCATAATGATAAATAAGAACTAATTTTCTGGCAATGGCTTTCACAAATGTACCTTTGAATATACCAGCACCTGTATATACCACCAAAAAGCAATGGAGAAGGCACATCAGTTTTACCTGCATCACTCATTTTGTGGGCTGCAATTTTATGGTATTTTATCTGGTCTGTGATCAAATTTGTTTGTAGTTTTCTGTGGGCTTCTTTTGGTTGCTCATTCTTGATAAATCCTTTAGGGAGTAAGTTTTTAGTGTGTATCATTAGAACAGTCAGTTGTTGGTGGGTATTTCGACAGGGTAATTACGTTTGGGGGGGTTTAATACTTATGTGCAAGGATTTCACCACTCTTAAAATTGCCTTACACTGATGGAGACACTTTACCTTTTTTTGAGGGAGGGGTAGGACAAAGGCCGTCTTTGGTCATATGTGTATCAGGGCTTCCATTAAACTATCTGCTCTAATTTTAATTAAAGCACCATGACTTATGTTTAGACAAGGCAACACAACAGATTTGGGAATGGCAATCAGAACTTGTTTGGTCCTGTGCTATCAAATACCAAACTTTTCCTCCATCTGTGAAGCATACAGTATTTTTAATGTTGTATTTGTGTTATTTTTCAGTTAATTTTTATTATATTTGGCAAGTAAGTTGAAAACATCAATCAGTGAATATCCTAGGGTATTGGGGTTTTTTGTGATATTCTCAAGACATAGAATTGCTGAAAATTGCTGCAGTAGATGCTACAGACTGAACTAAATGAAACCTGTTTTAGAAAATATATGTGAATTTAATTTTAAATTCTAAGGATGTTTATGCATTTTTCTAGAAGGCTGGTGTTTCATGTAAGCTTTCTTCTAAGGCTGTTTGACTAGGTAAATTGGGATAGAAGACAAGGCAAATACTGTGAACTTGTGGGTCCTGCTACTGTTCCAGTAGTTGGCATTTTAATGGGTGACAGATTCCTGCTTTCTCTGCAGAGAACAACTGCCCTATGGTGGGTGGTGCCACACCTTGCCTTGTATGTATTTGTGAATGTTTTCTGTGTTCACATGCGTGACATTTTGCAACATCTCAGCCCTGGAGGTGGTGATGTTAATCATAATTAATAATCTGCTGAGCTTGTAAATATTTAAATTGACTTTCCCCTTGGGTATTGAGTGAATCTGGGGCAGACACGGAAAACAGAACTTGTTAATCCCATCTCTACATATGGTACTGAAAAAAATAACTAAAGATTCAGAAATTTGCTGAAAGGCTAAATCCTTCATATGGTGTTGATGAAGAGTTGTCACTGCCATTAATGGGAATATGTCTGGGAAGAAGAGATGGTATAGCCCTACTTTCGTACAGAAACTCAACATACCATGCTAAAAATAAAAATTTTCTTTTCCATATAACATGAGTTTGAAAGACATTGACATCTATTCCCGCAGGTTCCTGCTGCAGACATAACATGGATCAGCAAAACAATTATTTTGTTGGCATGTCTCAAAACAGATCTCAAAATAAAACAAGCTACATCAGAAAAAACCTTTTGGTGGGTAGAACTGCATCTACAATAAAGCAGTGCTAAAAACTGCTGTGCTGGGAGCACAGAAATGTTGCACATCAATCCATTATTGTTAAGTTGGGAAAACATTTGCGTGCAGCCCAGTCTGTGCTTGATTTTACTCAAATTTGGCTTAATAAAGCAACCAGTGAAGGCTAAGTTCCAGGTCAATAGCCATTGATGTGAGCTTGATAATAAACAGGACTCTTAAGCCAAAAGCACATGTGGTGCAGATAGACATGTTTATCAAATAATCATTAAGAATAATCAGCTGATAGACATAGTTATTAAATAATCACTAAAAATAATCACAGAAGCTGTTACACAAAGAGTGTTTCTGGATCAGAGCCTTTTTTTACTTTTCCTTTCTTCTGTTATGGTAGAATGGGTTTTCTCTCAAGCACCATAGTTGCATTTAATATTCACTAGAAGCTGAACATCTTTTGCCATTGTTGCACTGGAACATGCAGGGTTTTAGACACGAAAAGAATCATACATGGAAATCGATCAACTGTGTCGTGTATCACACTATGAAGAGATCCAAGCAAAGCTGTTCTTTGCTTCCTCTTATGCTACGGAGTTGTCAGTTCAAGTGACATCCTGTAATAGATAGATCTTTTCATCTGTGTTCAGTACACGGCAGAAAAAATTCAATGTAAAGCATAAGAAAGTTAATTTTCACAGTTCAAGCCCTAAAGGTTTGTGTGTCATTAATATACTTTCAGAAATTGCTTCTTTGTAGGAATGACAAGGCCACAGAATTGAATATTTGCCTTTGGTAAGGTAAACTGGATTGTACTGACCTCCCAGTTAAAGGATTATGAAGTGACTTATGCAAAGTTAATGCTGTTTGAAAATTCTATGAATAAAATAATGATCACAATTCACCCAATTCAGTGAAAAAGCATGGTGCTTATAATTGATCTTTTTCTGTATCCAGTCTGAAAGATGATATCTCAATAGTGGATTAAAAAGCTGCGCTGTCTGGACTCCATGTGCAGTTCTCCGTGCAGCACCGTGCTCTGCTGTGCCCTCTACGTGTTGAGCAGGTTTGTGCTGTTGCCAGAGTGTGGCAAGGCCTGTCCCTGTGGCACTCTGTGTTTGAGGGGGGCAGCAGGTGGCTGCCGAAGGGCAAACCAGCAGACACCAGTGATGTTTGTAGGGGGGCACACACTGGTCCTGGTGTCGTTGTTAATTGGCAGGGGTACAGAAGGTGATGGCAGCAGCAGTGGCACCTGCCTGCACGTGTCAGGAGTGTGTTCCCAGGACTCCTACAGAGCTTGAACTCTGCTGCTGGCAGGAGCCTCACAAGGCCTTGCTGCATCTTCACTGCTGCTGTTGGGTTTGCCAGGTGAATTACTGCTGTTACAGTGCATTATAGTGTGCATTTCTGGTGTGTGGGCATTCCCAGATTTGTCGCTACTGTTAAATCCAAAGCAAAGAGTCTTTGGTTATTGCTGTTTACCCTTGCCATTTCTAGTATTTTTGTACATGTTAGCTAAGACACTCTTTAAAAAACCCCCACAAAACCCAAAATTAGAGTTTTTATGGGCTTAGTTGTTTTTTACTGGGTTTTGGAATTGAGTGTGCAGAGCTCTGGCCTCTCTGGAAGACTAGATTCTGTTCTGTGTTGTTTGATCTGTCATGGGTAGACTGCAGATGCTCTTGAAAGAACAGCAAAAATGCTTAAAACTCCTGTAAAATATTTTATGCCCAACCCATTGGTTTTTCTTCTGCTTCATTTTGCATTTTTTACTCTGAATAGCCTTGCTTTTTTAACGGGATTTGTAGTGCATTCAGCTCAACCATTCATGGGTTTAGGATGGTTTTTTTCCCTGACTCCACTAAATTGACAGCTGTTCTCAAGCTGCCTGCATTCAGGTACTGGAGTGTGACTGAGCAATGCTGTAGTTTAAATCTCTTGATCAGGAGAATTGTCATTAAATAGATCCAGCCCAGGAACTGATTAAAGTGTAACAATTAGTATTAATTTGCTAAGTCTTAATTGCTGTACAACTTGCTGCAGACCTTTGGGGACTAGGCAACTCTTTGAAGGATTTGTCAGAGAATGTGAATTGTAAAAAGACTTGAACACAGTTCCAAGGGCAAACAAAACCAGTGGTGATAGTATGTTTATAGTGATTGTTAAGGAAGTAAACTACACACCTTTTGTTGTATTTTCCTGCCTTCCTCTGTTACATAGTAAAACTTTCTGTTCTCTTGGTGGTACAAGTGGGAATTTGGAGAGGTGGACAAGAGAGAAGGGGCAAGGTTGTCACACACACAGGGAATAATTCTAAAGCCAACCTAAGCAATAGTGGGTATTATATGTATTGCACAATGTGGTGGTTCTCAGAAGTATAGGAGGGTTCACTTTGTTAGCAGGTCAGTTGTAGTATTCAATTCAACTGTCAGTAATTCAGCTCTTATCAAAAGCTACTGTATTTTAATTTGGACTGAAAAGTTTTGTTTTAGAGGCTGGTACTTAATTTATTTTTTTTTTTAAGCACTAACCAAATTTCTCAAACTGTTTCTGAGATTTCAGCTAGCAAGAAAATATCTCTTTTCTGTAATAATGAATATTTTGGTAATCAGGCAAACGTTTTTAGTGCTATTTGTAAGTTAGAGGGGAAACAAATTTGGCTGGAGAAGACCTCCCAGATTGCCTTGCTTATGTGTGGCCCATAATTTGCAGGAGTTTTAATGAGAACTGAGTGTGGGAGAAATGGAAGGTGGTGAGGGAAACCTGAGAAACAGTGAACAGCCAAGAGGTGAGGTTAGATGAGACACTGGGTGTGGAAAACAGGAATGGTGAATCTGGGGTGGCACAGGTCTAGGCTGTGAACACCTGCTTGATGAGGAAAAGATTGTGAGATAGATGAGGTGCAGTCCTGATTGTGGAGGAACTGGACTGCAGGAAGGGGGATGAGGAAGCAAATGGAGACAGCCTGGGGAAGAGTGTGACTAAACCATGGAGTGGGAAACTAATGTACTGGGCTTGAGTGCTGTTACTGGAGGTGTTGGATTACTTTGTGCTGACAAGGTCGTGGGAACCAAGAGCAGGACTTACTGGGGGTAAAAACAGAGAATCCTGAACAGTGGAGTAGCACATTGCCAAGAAGTTTGGAGAATGAGAAATGATTCTCAGGGTGGGCAGTAGCAGTTGCAATTGCAGTGGCTGATTAGTCAAGATACTCCTGCAGAAGTCTGATCTGGGTTCAGTGCCCATCTGCCTCATGGTTACTTGAGAAAGCTGCCATGCAAAGCAATTAAACAGCTTGTTAGCTGGACATTATTTGCAAGAATCCCTCTTAGATATTTGGTTGTGATCATAATGTAGTGCACTGCTTTGAAACTGCTTCCATGGCAGTTGATTCAGCTGGGGAAAGACTTGTGGGAGGACTTGCTGGGATATCCCTGAAGGATGGAATGAGCCACATGGGGGGGAGCTACATGTGGGGCATAGTTTGTGTACCCTCTGTGTAGGGCTTTGGTTGTTCCCTGTAACAAAATCTGTGCCCGGACTTTTCTTGTGGACTGCTTGCTGTGGGGAGGTAGTGGGATATAAATTGTCACAGCCTGTCCCTCCAGGGGAGTAGGATGTTACAGCAAAATAGGAGTGTGACAGTATAGCTGGTGTAGGAGGAAGCACCATGGGACAGAGTTCTGGTCCATCTCTTTTCAATGTGCCCTCTCCTGGAACAAAGCATTCAACCATCCATCGCCTTCCAGGGATCCAATTTTTGTTTTTCCCAAAATGTGTCTCTTGGAAACAGCCTGTGAATTGCATCCTGATGGAGCTCTACAGAATTTTGTAGGCTAGGGGCTGTAAGTGAACCAAACTGGAAGGCACATGCTGCCACATAGCTGGAAATTTTATCTTCATGTGATTGCAAGACTTTATCATAATGGGATTGGAAACCTTGTTTTTGATATTTATAAAATGTCTAGGGTATTATTTAATTATTTATTTTAAGGCTGGCTCCCTACTGATTAGATTATTGAAGAGCTGGAATACCCTCAATAATAGGGAGAATTCTGGATACAGGTGCATATTCTAAATGTGAGCTGGCTCCTCCAAGAGCCCACTCAGATATAGATGTGGTCTGTAGCTCACTGATTGTCGAGAGCTAAGTAGTTTTGTCTGTTTGAATATCACTCCTGAGCTGGAATGGACTCTCAGAGCCAAACTTGAAATGCTTTGGAGGGTGCTGTAACTGGCAGACTTCATCCATCTACAGGTAAATGAGGGACCACACAAAAGCTGGTTTTGTTACTTTTAGAGGTGATCTGATGCTGGCATTGTTTGAAAAATGTACATCTTGCTCCTATGTGACTTCAACTGTATGATTATACACCCTCCTTTGAAGTAAATTTTCCAAAATTCTCGTGGCATCACATATCCTGTAGAGTAGTCTGAGGCTGAGGAGCTGAATTCTGCTAAATAATTTGTATTTTATTCTTTTCATCCAAAAAATTCTGTGAAGTCCCTTCGTGAGGCTTTAATTTTTGCCAATTATGAAGGGTGTGTGACTCACAGGGGAGTTACTTCATGCTGCGTTTGTGTGATTACTCGTGACTTGTGAAATTTTAAACTTGCTTTGCCTGTCTACATGAAGTACTTCCCTATTCCTTCTCCTTTCATGGCCATGTTGCCTTATTTACTTAATTTAAGGGCATTGATTTTATACCTGGCCACTCATTATTAAATGAAACAGACTGAAATGTTGCCATGCAGTCAAATGTCAAAATTACATCAGAGGCCATCTAAGAAGCGTTCAAATGAAAACAGTGATTTGTATTAAGCTTTTCAGTATGTTGTAAAAAATACAATAGATACAGAACTTAGATGTGATACAGACCTTGTATAGTCTTTGTAAATAAATTCAAACTTGATCTTCTCATCCTATTCAAAAGTCTCAACAGTTACATGAGTACCACTCATGGTTTCTGAGGTGTTTTGACATACTTAGCCCACAAGTGATAGTTTTCATTCTTTCTTCTTATGGTTCATTACTTTCCAAAATGGAACTGTGTTTGTTACTAGGATATTTTTTGTCCAAAAATGGTGTGCCTCATTTCTGCAAGAATCAGGACATTCACACATATCCAGATATTTTGGACTGAAGGTCTGTGGTGATAGGTGAGGTACTGCTGTGCTCTCTGTCTGCTTTTGGATAATTGTGATAGAGCAGGTATTGGTAGCTGAGTGAGTGTCCTCACTCTGCTTCCATCCTTTGATTAGTGACTTCTTGGGACTATTTCCAGTGAAACACCCAGGTATTCAGAGGGTGTCTGTTTGTGGCAAAATGGAATGGCCAGGGGACACCCACTGTGCTTCAGATGTGGTCTTGCATAATACTTGTTGCAGAAAAAATCCACATACTTCATTCCACCCAGAAGCTTTATAAAATAACATCTGTGCATGCAATCACCTGCTCTAATTTGCTACTGCTGTTGCAATTGGTTACAAAGCACAAAGTCACAGTACAGACTTAGTGCAAAACAGAAATAATGGAGCCTTCTGTACTGAATGAAAGAGCTGTGAATTTGTTCTTTCAGACTGTGCCTCTCTTTAACTGTGTTCATGCTGACTTAGATGATACACTGTTGAAAGTGAGATCTCTTGAAGGTGACTGTCATGTCTCTGTGTCTTCCAAACCTCATCTTTACTTACTAAATACGCAGCTCAGACTGATTTTTTTTTTAGGAAAGAGTTCAGTTATTTTCAAAAATGAGGCTTGAAAAACATTATTTTGCCTGTGCAGGCATCTTCTTTCCTTTCCCCAATCCACTTTCTTGTGCTTAGTCTGTGGTCTAGAAAGGTGGTGATGGCATGATGGCTAGGAGATTTTGTGTTTTGTGTACCTTCTTTCCATGTTTAAAATCTCCTATAATTTAGTTTTTCCTTGGGAGGTAGAGGAAAGGTCACAGTTCTGCCCATGTTCAGTGAAGGCTTCTGTTTGACATTCAGTTATTCTGAAGGCTTGACTCAGTGTTGAGCAGGAAGATGGTTCAAGAAACTGCATTTTGGGAGTACTGGAAAAAGTAGCTAGGTCTAGGAAGGTGCTTGAACTGTGAGAAGCTCTCTGGTCCTGTCATGTAACAGCATTTGTGGCTCCTGTGGAAGAAGGGTCAAATGTCAAGTGAACAAGAAGTGATGGGAGTCAAGGAGTCTGCTGTTGGCAGGGAGGTAAGAAGGGACTTCTTGTGATACTGCAGGGAGACTGAGAGCCAGTGGGAGAAATGGGGACAAGATGAAAAGATGAGGTAGATAATCATGAGGTAATAAAAAACAGCAGTGGAGAAAATTCAGGAAGAAGTGGGAACTGGTAACTAATCAGACAGAAAAAACAGAGGAAGAAGAGAGAGAACTTTATCTGCAAGGAAGTGGTGTGCAGCAGGAAAGTAGGAACTGTCCAAATAAAAACCAAAACGAGGGGAAAGTTGGAAACTGAGCTTGAGTCACAGAGACCAAAGCAGATGAAGATCACATTGTCTATGATACACTGAGGGTGAAGCAGAGTAAAGTCAGGGCAACAGCTATGTGCATACTGACACTGGGTGGTAAAGAAATCAAAGCTTGAAGTTATAAATACTAAGAAATAACTGAAATCGGAGGAGATGAAGCTGTGTGTGCAGTGTGACTAAGCAGAGGTGCCCAAAGAGAGAGGTTGCACTCCTGTCATTGTGGTTCTGCCACTTGATTGTTAGTGCTTGTTGAGCTCTTCCACAGGCCAGCTCAGCAGCAGAAGCCTGTTACAGCAACTAGCAACCCGAATCATATCAAAAAGAGCAAACTGCTGCAATTGGAGGCACAGGAGAGTTAATGGGGGAGTAGTGTGACCTTCCTGATGTAGCAGCAGTGAGTTATTGAATCTCCTGACAAATGAGAACTGCACAGGTGAAGAGAAGCAATTTGAGGGAAGGGACCTGCTGCAGAGGAAAGGCAGGACTGAAGCAGTAACAGATTGGGAAGAACAAGTCTGAGAGGGAGAAGTTGGCAGATGGGCAAGCCTGTTAGAAATGTTCCTTCTCAAAATGCCTAGAAGGTCCATTATTTTTTCAGTCTTGCCTTTTATTGCTGTCAGAATAAAATGGTGAAAGCCAGAGGAAATGCAAAGATTTATATGGCAATAGAACATTAACATCCATTAGTAAAAGTGGAAAAGTTTTTTCAGTAGGCTTAAAAGCTCTCTTCTGCTGATAGGTCTTGATATAATTTGAGTATCATATAATTTCTCCCTTATTTAAAGGCCTAGAAAATTATACATACAGGAGAAAAATGCTTTCTTGAAGCTGTAAAATAAAAAAATAAGGAACATAAGTACAGTCTTAATTTGTTGCATTTGCAAATACATCCCATTGTCTTAATTTTTAGCCAGTGCCTCTGCTTTAGCCAGAAAAAGGAGTGAACTGTGTTAAATAAAGATTTCATTAATGTTTTCTCATTATAATTCTGTGTCTTACTGTGCCCTGTTCAGATTCTGATCTGGGTAACTGGTAATTTCCATCAGCACTGAGAGTGATCTCCTGTAGGGAGATACTGTTGCATATATACCCTAAAATTTTACTCTGATCTGCATACAGAGAACTGAAGGATGAGAATAAAAAAAAAAAAACTAAAAAAAATTCCAACCCCCCCAAAAAGTGAACAAACCACCCTTGCCAAAACCCACTTGGCTGGACTCATCTATAATTATTAACTGGGCAGAGTACAACACGATGTCATATTGTTTTCTGTGTGCTACCAGTGTGCAAATAAAAGCCCAGGAGTTGAGCGATACTGCTGAAGAGTGTTGTGGAATGTATCCTTTGTGACCATTTAGACACAAGGGGCTAAATCCAGCCAAGTGGACTCCAGAGGTGTGGCGTCCCATAGACCATATCCGTTCTGTGGAATTTCTGAAATTTTTCTGTGCTAGGAAGAGTTTTTTGCTTGTGAGTTCCACTGCTGAGAATTTATGCATTGGCTTCCTTTAGGAATTTTTGTATAAGCTTTTATTTGGCCATGATTCCCAAGCAAACAATGTACCAGCATGTGGGTGCAGATGACTTAATACAGCCTCTTCAGAGGGGAAATTGTTGTATACCAGAAAAGTTTAATAATTATTTTTTTTAACCTTCTTTAATTTGCAGTAGCTTAATTAAAAGATGGCTTTAGCTGTATTTATTTTATTTTCACCCCTTATTGCAACAGGCTAGGCAAGTTCTTATTTGCATCTATAAAATATGCTTGGGAAAGAAGAAAATGATCTTTGCCTTAAGGGCAGTGCTCACAAACACTCTGAGCTTCCAGGCAAATCTATTTGATGTCAAAAAAATTTAAAGTTAGAAAACTAATTTGTAGTGAATACTACCAATCAGTATGCAAGCTGCCTATGAATTTTGTAAGAATTATTTCAACAGTTAAAATATTCACATACTTAATAGATATGTTTTATGTATCATAAAGTAGAAATGGCTAAAATGGCAGATCTCATGTTAATATGGCTCAGGAGTTAATGAACAAATTCTGCAAACACTGAGCTTAAGACCTGATGTTATGTTACTGTGTCTTGACAGAAGCTGGAACTCTTGTTGTAGAAAGTATTGCTGTTTATGATTTCAGAGTAAAGCTCTAAACAAGGTGTTCTGAAACCCAGTGCTTAAAATCGTGTGGGTTTTCTTTTTGTTTTCTTGTGACTCAGGTGTGATGGACAGGTAGCAGAAGATTTCACCTTGATATCGGGGTATCAGAATGACCGAGTGCTTCCTGCCTCCCACGAGCAGCCCCAGTGAACACCGTCGGGTAGAACACAGTGGGGGCCTTGCTCGAACTCCCAGCTCTGAAGAAATCAGTCCTACAAAATTCCCGGGCTTGTACCGCACCGGTGAGCCTTCACCGCCTCACGACAGCTTACATGAGCCTCCAGATATAGTATCTGATGATGAAAAGGAGCATGGGAAGAAGAAAGGGAAATTTAAGAAAAAAGAAAAAAGAAGTGAGTAGACAACTTCTCTTTTTAATTCAATGCTTTCAAGTTCTCTTTCCTTTTTTCTCTCTCAAAATTGCTAAGTATTCCCAGTGGGTTCTTTTAAATTTGTTTCAATATGGAGGAAGTTAACTTGCTACAAACAGACTTCGTGCAGCACCTGTTTCTCTTGCAAAAACTCCACACCTTAACTTTTTTTTGTTGTGCGATACAGGTGCCAAGCATGTGCCCAGAATTACTAATAAACACATTTATCCAAAACCTTTCATGATGCATTGGTAAATTCTGGCATGGGGTTCTTCTTCACATTCTAAGTGGGGGTTTTCAAATGTGTTTCCAAATACATCCATTTTCAATCATAGCTGAGGTGCTAGCTAGAATAAAACTGTATGTCTGATCTGAATTGTACACTTGTGCATTTGGAAGAAGCAGTTTCAACAACTGTAGCTATTTTCCCATGTGTCTCTCTTATTCAGTGTTTGCTTTTATGTACCATCCCAAGTTTTCATGTGCACACTGCCCCATTAGTCGAGCAGCCATAAAATCTCTGTCCATTTTTTTTCTCTAGCTTCTCAGTTTAGTCTGATCATGCAGTTTCCTCCACCAGTGCCAAAGTATTATTGCAGAGGTCAAAAATGTGCAAATCAACACTGAGATCTGAATTTTCCAGACCTCACAGAGCAAAGGTTAGAAGAAAGGAAAGCTTTGACTATAGAACGCTTTGTTAGTGTATCAGTGTCCGGAGTGGAAATTTCATTTAAAAAGCTTACCCCTCCTCCAAAACAACAGAACTATTACTTCTCACCTTTAGATTTGTGCAGAAAAATTTTGAAACATGAAATAGCTTTTATTCAAGAAAGTTTTTCTACATATTCTGAAAGAACAAAGCACTTGGAAATACTAAGCTGATACTGAGCACTCTCAGTACCAGAAAGACCCTTCCTGTCCAAGTCCCTGAAACCTAAATATCACAGCCCAAGTGCTAGTACTTTGTGTAAGTGACATTTGCTTCAGCAAAATTTCAAAATGTCTGTCTCTCTGATGCCAGTGTATCCTGATACTTCTTACATGTGGAATTTGGAAGATCAGAAATAGTGAGACAGCACACAGTATTCTGTTAGAATGAATATGGTGACTATTTGTAATATGCATGCACATATTTAAATAATCACTCCTTAAGAATCTGCTATCA
This sequence comes from Dicaeum eximium, assembly GCA_013396995.1. Lineage (NCBI taxonomy): Eukaryota > Metazoa > Chordata > Aves > Passeriformes > Dicaeidae > Dicaeum > Dicaeum eximium. The sequence goes on along the minus strand of VWZP01007456.1, from coordinate 1,131,700 downwards.
CTGCACTGCTTTTAATCAAACCAGTTTCCTGGAATGCAGGAATTGTTTCTACCACAGTTAAGAAGGACTATTGCTATTTTAACTAAAAACTGTGTGCCTAAAGAATACTGTAACTCAAAAACACATCCTCAAGTTAAAACCAACAGTTGAAATTCCTACAGGTTTTAAGAAAAGTGATTCCATAGTGATTTTCTGTAATGTAAACAATATTGACATAATACAGACTACTGGATTGGCAATGAAAATTTGGTATTGGTTGGATGGGTCTAAGTTCAGGCTATCAGTAGTTACTTTTTCACTGTCCAGCTTTCTGTTAGAGCTCTGCATTGCACAACTCTAAATCTGGGACTGGTAGATGCCAACATTTTGCATAGTGTGGATTTCTTTGTATGGAATTCAGGATGTCTCATGGTGATAGTGTAGCTGAAGGCTGTTGTTTAGGAGGAAAAGTGCTACTTCAGCAAATCCACACAGGTCTGTGCACATTGGCACTGCAGCTGGTTTTTTCCACAAGAGATTGCAACACATTTTATAGCTGATGTAAAGCAATTTCTGTTACTTAAAAGAAACTTAAAGGTATGAAAAAATCCTCAAAGAACACAAAAATGCAAAACATGGGAAGAACAAAATCATCTCTTGCAGCACTAATGTAAAAGGCATTCATCATTTCTTGGCCCTAATACATATTTGTCATATAATTGCTAGTTAGGTAGAAGCTTTCTGCTGCTTTCAGTACATTTCATACACTCCAAAAATAATCAATATCGTAAATATACCCTCAACAGACATTTTACCTGTCTAAATGACAAGTGTTCTGTACAGTTGCTTATCATAGTTGATTTTAAGAGTTTTCCTTCCAGATTTGTCCTTTGTTATTCATCCCATCCTTTTGATTCTTAATTTTATTTCACCTTTTCAATTCTCTTGTATGTCTTCAGCTTGTTTCTTACAATTTTTTCTGGCTACCTGCTTTGGTTTTGAGAAGTGCACAACCTGCCATGATCATACAGTTTGGGGTATAAACAAATGTAACTGAACATGTCAGTGAAAAAAAGACAAGTTAACATTACATTATGACAGAGTGAGTGTCTGTTGAACTTGCAATATTAGTGAATTAATGACAAGGTCATTCTAACACATGAAACTGTATCTAAGTTTAATCCCACAAAAATCTTGAGCTATTTTGATAATAATGTAAAGTTCAGAAGTGCTTGAAGAGCAGCAGTAAGGGGAAGAATAAATATCCCAAAGTTACTCAGTTTGGTTTTTCAGGTAAATAATTTCTGCAAGAGTAATGTACTATTAGCTTCATTATTATAATATATATCAAAAAAAGCATTTTTGTATGCTAGAAAAATATCCCTTTCCATATTTTTGCATATAGATATAGTTATTTAATTATTTGATTTTTTTCGTGTTAGTGTCAGTACCCTAATAATACACAGCAGTTATTCTGGGGGAAATGTTTTGGAGCTAATAGAAAATTCAATGGAATATTTTTTTTAATGTGGAATATCAGCTACTGGAAAAATGTTTCAGCTACTAAATTTTATTTTGCCCTCTTCTGTGGTAGACTGGATGTTGGTTGGCTGTAGAGTGAGTTAGATTAGGGTACTTACTAGGGATTAAAAGGAAATTTCTTTTTAGTGGCATAGTTTTAAATCAGATCTGTTCTCTGACTCAAACAGAACTTGTCCTGTGACAGCAGGAGAGCAAAAATGAATCTGTTAAGCAGTAATGGATTATCTGAGACAGCAACCACTGTAACTGATTTTTGAAAATGTTTAACCACCTGTCACTGATCACGTGTTGATAAAGCCATAAAATATGCAGTTCCTTGCAGAAGAAAAATGTTATGATAAAATACTTCTGAAGAAGCTCTTCTACCCATTAGGATTTCTGTAGATGAAGAGTCTGTATGTAGTAGATCTTACTCTGCTTATTCATTTTACTTCTGAGATTGATACTGGTGGGCAGGATGGGTTCAATATGCAGCTAGGATTTTTTTATTTTCAAGAATCTTGTTTTTCTTTGTACAATTCTCAAGAAAATGAGGATTGTTTGAAGTGTACTAAACTATCACAGGAAAGGTTAATAGATCATTGGTACGAACTCTTCTGAAAATTTCAGGAAATATTTTTGAAGACCACATCCTTAATGTGTTGGACAGGGGGTCCTGTATGTTCCTTTGGAATGTGGATGAGGACTGAAGCCAAACCACTGCTATTGCAAACAAAACATTATTTTTACTGTCCAGTGTGTGGAGGAGCTCTGAATACAGTTTTCAGATCTACAGACTAAGAAGTTATTAGAATTTTCTACACCTGATAAAGATTAGAGGAACTTCATATCAGGGTTTATCTTTGGGATAAATAGGTTGTGTGTTGCTATATCCTGTTCTGCTGACAAATCACTGTGTATATAGTGATATATATAGTGTCTCTATATACTCTCTCTAATAAACTGTGTGTTTATTTAGCAAAGCACCATTTGCAGATAGTTTAAAAGTCTGCCTTTCAATGCCAGTGACTATTTTAAATCAAAATAAAGTAAGACTAATTTCTTACTTCAGCTTCATTTACTCTGCTGGCACGGTGGTGCAGAGTAATCAGAATGCAGAATTTGTTTGGGAGTGCTGTGCTGACATCAGTGAGTCAAGTGAATATTAAAGACAAACTGATCTCATTGAAAGTTGGATAGTGAGTGTTGGTAGTGTCTGTTGGTAGTGGAAGTTTCTGTTGATAATAAAAATGCATCTTGTGGGCAAGGAGAGGAAGTAGAAGCCATCTATCCAAGCTCATTGTGCATTTGTGTGTCTTAGTTTTACTTAGAACTGCTGTACAGTCTGATGACAATCCCTCTGACAAACTGACATTAGGTAACTAATGCCTGCATTGCACTTCAGTCATATTTGACCTACTAATTCTTTCATATGTAAAAGCCATCCATGTTTTCTTTCAGTGAATTAATTACAGATGCTGCAGATTTCCCTGGGGAGCCAAATCAGCTGCAGAGTTATAAATTACTTAAAAGCCCAACAGAGACCCAATGGACAAAATGTCTCTTGCAGTAGGTTTGATAAGTGGCAGTTGAGAAAAATGCCACCCTTGGAGTTAACAATAAATACTACAGCATGACTTTAGTGCTTTGTTGTGAGAACACAGAAGTATTCCCAAGTGTGTAGATAGAGATATAGATAGAGGACTCACTGCATGACAAAGATTATAAGCCTGTAAACTGAATTTTTCCAGAGTAACACTGGAATTTTATTATTACTATTTTTTTAAAGGGTTTTTCATAATTCTCGGTAAGATAAGGGCTATACTTGAAGCATTACATTTAAAATAACTGCAATGAAGGCATGCTTATGGAAGGAAGGTCTAACAAAAGGAACTGGCACATTATGCTATGTCATTATGCTGGAGAAATTGGAGTATTTATTACATTACTACTGTTCTCATATAGATGGAGGAAAATGTCAGTGACATAGATTAGAGTGATGGGAAAACGGAGACTATTAGTATTTGAAGTCTTGAAGAAACAGTGGACAGAAATACCAGTTTACTGTACCCTAGGCAATACTCTTTCCATATTTAAAATTACCTGATTTTTCAAATACTTTTAGTGATTTTTCTTCTGTATAAATTTGTTTATATTTCAATATATTGTATCACTGGTGAAAGAGATACATCAATTTTATAACCAAAAGTATAGTAAAAAAACAGGCTATTATTGAGAGACATGCAAACCCTCTCTTGCTATAGGTGGGATATTCTGTGTGAATCTGTGTTAGTGTATGTTTCTAAACTTTGTTGACTTACGTTACTGAGACAAATTTTAAAAGGCTGGGTTTGTATTTAACTTGCTCCTTCATGTCTTCTCGTGAATTCAAGAAATACCAGTTTCAGTAATATTCTCTTGCTGGTGTTACATTACCACAGACCTAGGAAGGCACCGGGGCTTGTGTTGCAGTGTGGAGTGTTGGGACATGTGAGCAGTGCTCTGTTGGTGGCACCGACCTCCCAGCTTGTGTCCCAGTGCTGACACTTCTGGTGTGCATGTGGGAACCCCACACCATGTGACTGGGAGCTGTCACAGATACCCAGGAGGAAAGACTGAGGGCGGATTGTTCTGGGCTCTGTCTGGGGAACATCTGGCTTTCTGTTTGCAAATTACATCTCTGAAGTTCATCTTGAACCTTGGTGCCAGCCCCATCTCATTCTCATAAAACACAGTGAAGATGTGTGCTCCTGCTTTGTCCTGTAGCTGGTGGATCTGCAGTTGCTTCTGTACCAGAGTGAGATTTGAATCCATACCCATTTCTGGGTTTAGTTTACAAAAACCAGTAAATGACGTAGCCAGTAAGCCAGGTGGAGAAGACCTGGCTGCTGGTTGTCCTTCAGTTAACGTTTGCATTTTTATGTTAAAATTCACTTGCACGGGAACAGTTCTACAACCTTTTATAGTCATCTAGGAAAGTGTGTGTTTGGTAGTCTGGGGAGGAGTATCAGCTGTAAAGACTGAGCTGGTCCAACATTTAATTGTAATTATTTTGTGGTAGTTCCGTGCTTTAATACATTTCTTGTATTTGTTTGACTATTACAAGCTATCTTCTACAGAGAAGTCAAGGAGGCTTCAAAATACAGACAGTTCTTTTATATGCTGAAATAATGCTGAGAAACTCTACAGTCTGGAATAATTCAGAATTGGAAGGAGGAAAGACTAAATGCCCCCTGGTTCTTCTGCAGATATGACACTTGGAAAAAATTAGAGCCTATACTCTCATGCACGATGTGCTCCCATATTATCAAGGGGGTAATTTTCCTTTACCCAAAACTATTCAGGCAGCAAGAGCACTTGGCTGTGGGTGCTGCCTCACTCGAGCAGAGGCTCTGCCTGCAGGTAGTGGAAGAGCCTCAAAGGGCTCTTAATGGGGGCTTGCTGCCCACTGCCTTGAGGGACCTGGCTGGCGCAGATGGCGTGTCAAATGTCACCTTTGTTAACCAGGGTTCAGGCTTACTTTTCTTATATGGGGTACTGTGTATGTCAAATTAGAATTAGTGGACTTGAAAGTTGTGTTGGATTGCATGTTGCTGCGTTTGTTTGTGAGTTGGTTTTGGTTTTTTGTTTTTTTTTTTGGTTGGTGTGTTTGTTGGGGTTTTTTTGTAATTCACCTTTAAAGACTTTTGTGTTCTTGCCTGGAGGGGAGGCAGGGCCAGCTGCAGAGGCGTAGTGACTTTAAAGCACCTGGTGCATGTTTTAGACGGCACTTGGACTTGTGCTGCTGGAGTGGTGTGCTCAGCCCAGGGACTTGTTTGAATCTCTCCCATGTGCTTTTTAAGGCAAATCTGCACTTTCATGGGCAGGTATTGTTCTAGTGTTACTGGAATTGTGTTGTTCATCTAGTGAAAAGTAAGTGCTAGTGCTTTTTTGGTTTTTGTTTGGGGTGGAGTTTTTGTATTTTATTTGAGGCTGAAACTTTATTAACTTCATACTTGTCTTTAAATTCATAATATTCTGGAAAATGATTGGGGCTTTAAGTGGCTGGAATTTAGTTTGTTGTTAATTGAAATTTGTTAGACTTCTATGTATGCAGTAGATGATCCTTAACAGCAACTCTTATACTGTTGATTACAGGAACATAGAGAAGTTGCCAGACAGTTGTTTTTATTTTGCATTTCCTTGACTATTAGATGGGAATCTAGCCCATAAGATGGACATAGCCATTATGAGTAAGTATATGAAATATTCATTGTTTAGATCGTTCAGGAGCTCTGTGGCTTATCTTTGATGTAATTATACAACTTGATTTAATCCTTGTCCACTCGAGTGTGTAACAGCTAAAGAAAACCTTCTGAGGAGTCAGACGGGCGCTATTTTTTAATTCATGTTACTTCTTCCCTCTCCTCCTTACGTGCAACTTCTTGTTGTTGCTGTCTGGAAAGCAAACAGACTCACAGCTGTCTCCTTCCCTTCTCCTGCTTTGCCCAACAGCGGAAGGTTACGCTGCGTTTCAAGAGGACAGTTCCGGTGATGAAGCTGAAAGTCCTTCCAAGTTGAAGCGGTCCAAGGGAATTCATGTCTTCAAGAAACCCAGCTTTTCCAAAAAGAAAGAGAAGGATTTTAAAATAAAAGAGAAGCCCAAAGATGAAAAACACAAGGAAGAAAAACATAAGGAAGACAAACACAAAAAGTCAAAAGACTTAACTGCAGCAGATGTTGTAAAACAGTGGAAAGAGAAGAAGAAAAAGAAAAAGCCAATTCAAGAGACAGAGATACCTCAAGTGGATGTTCCAAGTCACAGACCCGTGTTTGGCATTCCTTTGTCTGATGCAGTGGACAGGACCATGATGTACGATGGCATCCGCCTGCCAGCAGTTTTCCGTGAATGTATCGATTACGTAGAGAAGTATGGCATGAAATGTGAAGGCATCTACAGAGTTTCAGGTACTCTGGGCATGCTGACATGCACGTTCTATGGTCTTTATTTGCAATTTTCTTATTATTTTATCACTTCCAACATTTAGGTACACTGTTTATAGCTCCATTAATTATCCAAAAGGTAATCAGGTAGCCAAAGTTAAGCAAACTTGTAGGTCTGAAGTAGCAGAAAAAATTGGTAATGGGGTGGTACTGCTTAATGGCAGTAAAAACACACCTATTTTGGCCTTTTCTCATGGGATGGTAGCAAAGAATAAAACATGTTAGTATGGCCAACTTGTATTCTTTTTCTTCTGCTTTAGAAATACAGTGGTAGCTGATTGCAAAAGCAAAGATGAGCTATAACCATTTTATTGCTTATGCTTCCCACTAAGTTGCTTTTTCCTGTTACTCCCAATGTATATGTTTTTCTTGAAGACATTTTTTCTTTCAGCAAATTTTCTAATAAGCAGAAAGTGCAGGTTTCACAAAGGTTAGCAACAGTAACTAATTAACTGTGGTAGTTGTGTAACACCAGCTTACATAAGTGAAACCTCAGTTTTAGTCACGTTAGACAAAACAGTCCCTTTGTGACCTGCATCAGGCATCAGAAATGCAGCTCCTGTAAGTACTTCTGTGGGACATTGGAGGGGGAAGACAAGCAAGGAAAGGAATTTCAGGAAAAGCATTTTGAATCAAGTTACCCAGCACTGTAAACCAGTAATGAAATGATTCTAAAGGCTTCATTAGTTGTCTTCATGCTGTCCATCTTCATGGTGTTTGGTAGGCACACAGAAATACTGCAGCACCTTGAGCAGTTGCTTAGTCCTGCCTAGTGACACATTTTGGTTGCTTGTTCTTTTACACATGATGTACTGGGAGTTTTCACAGGTGTGTTTTCCTTAATTTCTGCTGTGTCCCTTGTACATGTTCTCCAGTGCAACAGCTCCCTCTTGTGCGTGTAGGATTGTTTAAATTGAGGGCTCAGAGACAGCATTGCCCTGCCTTAGCAGCCTGCAGCTGTTGTGATGGCTCATTTTGGCCATGAAACTGAGCATGTTTTCCTGGCATTTCTTAGGGGGTGAGTGTGCCCAGTTGTGCTCACTGAGTATGAGCCAAGCCAGGGCTGTGCACTAAGTTGGTGTAACCCAACTTTGAGCTGCAAGAATGAAATTTCCCCAAGCTTAGGAAGATTGGAATGTCACTGAGTTTATACAAACACCTTGTAGAAAATCTTGGCTGGGTTGAATAATTGTGAACACACAATTTTATTCATGTGGTGCCTCAAATCAGTGATCCTGTGTGAGATTCCTCTGCTGAGGAGGGCCAGCTGGAAATCTGGAAACTAAAAAGTGTGGGGATTGTTTTGACAAAGGAAAGCTATTATAGGTAGAGATTGTTGCACAGCATCTGAACTAAAAACATATTTCCTGCCTGGCTTAGGGATGGATAATTGAAGAGCCAGAAAGAAGCTTAATGCAAATACACAATTGATCTTGAGTTCCCCAACCTTTCCTCACCCTATTTTATGTTCCTTGATTAAAGGGAATGCTGGCACCAGTTCTGATTCAGAGCTCTGTCAGTGCTTTGGTTTTGCTTCATAGGAGTAGTCAGTGCTTTTAGAACCAGTGATCATGTAATTTTGAGTCACAATTTTTACTTTGTTACATGTGGATAACTTTTAAAAGGTGTTTCTCAATTATTTTAAATTGTAAGGAGAGGTGAAAAATAAATGCTTCTCCAAAAAAAAAAAAAAAAAAGTTTAATTATAACTCTTAGACATTTACAGTCAAAATTTCTCTTAATTCTTGATCTGACTATTTTAAGGAATAAAATCAAAAGTTGACGAGCTGAAGGCAGCCTATGATCGCGAAGAATCTCCAAACCTGGAAGAGTATGAGCCCAATACAGTCGCCAGCTTGCTCAAACAGTACCTACGGGAACTGCCCGAAAATCTGCTTACCAAAGAGCTCATGCCCCGCTTTGAGGATGCTTGTGGAAAGAGCACAGAAGCTGAGAAAGTTCAGGAGTGCCAGAGGCTGCTCAAAGAGCTGCCAGAGTGTAACCATCTCCTGATTTCTTGGCTGATTGTGCATATGGACCATGTTATTGCAAAGGAACTGGAAACAAAAATGAACATCCAGAATATTTCTATAGTGCTCAGCCCTACTGTCCAGGTATGTGCACACACAGCAAGGCTTAGGGCAGAACTGCAGCCCAAGAAAGACTTCTTTGTAGGAATTCTTTTGCAGGTGGGAATTGGGTATTGTCTGATAAGGTTTAGCTAAATTACAGCTCCTCTTTATGCCTCAGGAGCCCAAAATGCTGGGAAAGGAGGAACAAAAGACTTTCTGCATGTGGGCTTGCATACTGTGGGTCTGATATTTGGGTTATTATCAGAGTATTACAAAGACTCCTGTCTTTCAGTCCTGTCATGAGGAGAAGTCATTTGATGTTGAGTTTGTTCAATAATTCATGCAGATACACAGTTTCTGTGGGGTTTTGATTCAGTGATAGTTCAGTTAAGATAGTGTTCCTTATTTTTAATATTAAGCTAATGAATGCTGTCCTGCACATAGATCTTCCTGGTGCAGTACTGACTTAGGTAAAATGGCTTTGTTGTCTGCAGCCAAATGGCTGGGGAATAACAACTGACTTGGTTTTCCCATAGGATTTTGTGGTTTCTGGATTGCTTGATTCCTTAATAGACATCTTGGAAGTATTTAATTAAATACAGCTCAGAATTAGTCCTGTGCATGATGAGAACTTGGCATTATTGGGTGTGAGTCTTCTAGAGCAAACTCCGCAGGTTAGAAAAGTCTGACTTTATAATTAAGAGTCCAGGTGGAGGCCCAATAGCAGAAGAGCCAGGTGTTATTCCTGGCTCTTTTGCTGTGCCAGACATCCCTCTAGCTAGGAAAATAAGTAACAATTAGGGTAAAACAATGCAGGCCCAATCATGTTTTGTTGGTAACTAGATCTTAGCAATTGAAGTGTAGGTAGTGACAGAACTCTAATACTTGTTTCAGGATAATTTTTAAAAATTTAATGGGAGATATAGTGTCAAAATAAATATACTTGCTTCTGTATCAGGTTAAAACAAGGAATATAGTGAATGATGTTTTATACTACTTTTTTCTACTATATTAAATCATCTGAGAGAGAAGCTGTAGAGAATACTTAAAGGCTGGGGGGATGGAGAGAAGGTGTAGCCAGCCATCAGGTATTACACAGTCGGGTTGATGTTCCCTTTTACTATCTTTGCATGAGTACAAAGAGATTTAATGCATTTCCATGTCTCAGTGATGGAAATAATTCTGGTAGGTTAAGAGATGTGAAGATGCTGAGTTTAGTATGAAAATGCCTCAGATACACAGGTAAGAGAAACAGTGAAGTGATCCCTTGAGGCCAACAACACCTTGTTGAAAGTAAAAATAATTTTCAATCCAGATTTTAATCTCTAAAGACAAACTGACATGACTGTGACTCACAGAAAGGTTTACTAAGGCTGCTGTTTCTGAAGGACACTGTGCTTTGCAGATAAAGATGATGTGAATAAATAATCTTAACCAATATCCTGTCTGTCCATCCTTTGCAGATCAGCAACCGTGTCCTGTATGTGTTTTTTACACATGTTCAAGAGTTCTTTGGAAATGTGACCCTCAAGCAGGTGACAAAACCTCTTCGCTGGTCAAATATGGCAACAATGCCAGCACTTCCAGAAACACAAGAGAGCATCAAAGAAGAAATCAGGCGACAGGTTGGCAATTACTTGAGTGGTTTTCTGTTTATCTTTGCCCTGGCTTTTATACATTCAGTAGAAAATATTCCTAAGTTTTTAACATATGCTTTAATTGCATCACAGTTAGCCTATTTGTGGAGACCACTGGGAAGAGCTGGATTATTTCCTTTCCTTTGTCATGTGTGGAAAGTTGTTATGCTCACAGCTCTGTCATCCGTGGAGTGCTTTGCTATGTAGGTCAATACTTCTGTTGTGAGAGGAAGGTCAGGAGAGCCCATTAGGGAGGGTGGTTTCTTTAGTGCTGCTCTTCAGCTGGCTCTGGATCCCTGCTGGGTGTGTGTTAACACTTGTTCATGGACATGTCAAGGTTTGAAAACCAGAACTCCCAGCCCAGTGCTACAAAGCAAGAAAGATCTTCCTTTTCAATCTGCCCTGGTACAATATATTTAAAGACAATTTCTTTGGCAATCTTTCTAGGAGTTCCTTCTGAACTGTTTACACAGAGACTTGCAGGCAGGGATAAAAGACTTATCCAAAGAAGAGAGACTCTGGGAGGTGCAGAGAATCTTAACAGCTCTTAAGAGGAAACTAAGAGAAGCTAAGAGACAGGTGGGTAACTTTCCTGTTTATTGGCCAGACAGCTAAATCATGGATCCCAATCCATAAAAGTGCAGAGGCACCCAGTTAGATCAAAACACCTTTCGATCTTCTTTGCTGCAGATTTTCTCATTTTAACTTTACATGCCTGCCTGCTTAGCTGGCTCTCCCTAGGGACAGGGAGATCTTCACAGCTGTTTACAAAAGAAGTGTGTGTGATGAAAACCTTACTGTTTACTAGGGCACATGCTTGTTACGTGCTTGCACGTGCTTAAAAATCAGTCCTAGAGTGCCAAGAGGAATTACTAGAAAACTTGAGGTTAATAAATCTCAGAAGTGGTTTTTAAACTATTTTATGTCCCACAAATGGGACAGACTATGCTCAAAATTTGGAAGACAACTGTGATGGTGGTTCTAAATTTGGAAAAGAATGCATTAAAAAAAATATCTTTTTTAGAGTAAATAGTGACCAGGGAAAAGCTGTCTTTTTAAATGTTGTTTTCTTTCTCTGGCAGGAGTGTGAAACAAAGATTGCACAAGAAATTGCTAGCCTTTCAAAGGAGGATGTCTCCAAAGAAGAAATGAATGAGAATGAAGAAGTTATAAATATTCTGCTTGCACAGGTAGCTGGCAGGCACTTACCTGTTTGCCTGATAGTATTTTATATTTCAGATCTACTAAACACTCTTTATATTTCAGATCTACTAAACAAATCCTTCTGATGCAGAGGGGACATTGCAGGCTCAGAGGGGTCTCTGTGTCCACTGAAACCACAAAGCTTTGTTTTAATGGCCAGTGAAGTAGGGAAGGAATGCTGACTGCAGGAGTGAGCCCAGAGCTGAGGAGACTCTTGTTAACAGCAGAAAGGAGACACCATGCAAGAAAAAAAGTGGCCTTTGTTGTTCATGTACATAGAAAGCACCACTTCCAGTGTAAGCAGGTTCAGTACTGTTAATGCCTTCCTGCTGATCAAAGGAAATAAGGCAACTATTTTGGCTTTTTTGCCTTCTATTGCTTCCCCTAGTAGCTTTGAAAATGAATATAAGGAAGAAAGTAGAGAGGGGAGAAGATCAAAGACATATAATTCAGTTCTTCTAGTTATTTTACTGGTTGGCCTGAGCTTTCCCCTGTGATTTAAGGAAAGGCAGCCAAACATGCCCGGATTTGGTGTGTCATCTCCACAACTATTCAGTATGGTGATTATCTTGAGGATTTAGAACAGACATAGTTGGGTTTGAACTTCTTATTTGCTTTGAGGTCTTGATGGATCAAAGTTCAAAGCAGACATGCTAACCACTGCCACTGAAAGTATTTCAGAGAACAGCATCATCTCATACTTACTGCATGTTCCTGTAGGAAATAAAGTCAAGGCTTTAAGTGAACTAACTGATCATTGCAGGAGAACGAGATTTTAACAGAACAAGAAGAGCTGCTGGCCATGGAGCAGTTTCTGCGTAGACAGATCGCCTCCGAGAAGGAAGAGATAGATCGGCTCCGAGCAGAAATAGCTGAAATACAAAGGTAAAGGGGACAGCACACTGTGATTAGAAGGATATAAATGCTGAAAGAATACTCTAAACCACACTAAAGAAAGCTCACCTAGTGAACATCACAGTTGAAAGCCACTTGTTTTTGTTGAAGTCTTGACAATTTTGAATCTTGCAGGATAATTTCTATTGTTTTAACAATGGAATTATGATCTAAAGGAAACTTGACCCTGTGCACTAAAAAAATCCCCCTAGGAAATCACTGCTTTATTAAATTAAGCTTTGAAAGGGAAGTCTGATTTTGCTCTTTAAACCATTGGCCGATGGTTGAGGGGATGCAAGTTAAGTCTCTTATGTTGCCAAGTTCTGGCAGACTCGGGGAAGTGTTTAAAGGAATTTGCCCTTGGCTTTTCAGTCGCCAGCAGCATGGCCGCAGTGAAACTGAGGAATACTCTTCTGAGAGTGAAAGTGAGAGTGAAGATGAGGAGGAGCTGCAGGTCATCCTGGAGGATCTGCAGAGACAGAACGAGGAACTGGAGGTAGGGTTTGGTTCTTAACATTCACTGGTTCTCTCCCGTGGTGGGTATGTGATTGCACGGGGGCAAACTGGTTGTGTACATCAGTTTTGTCCAGGCTTGTCACCCACACACAGCTTTTAAATCACTGCTGTGTGTGAGTCCCTGCTGCTGCCTGGGCCAGCAGTGCTACCCTGAGCTATGGCACTGCTGTGTCAGAGGGAGCCCTGACATTTGTTTCCCTCCCTTAAAAGATCAAGAACAATCACCTGAACCAAGCGATCCACGAGGAGCGTGAGGCCATCATCGAGCTGCGGGTGCAGCTCCGCCTGCTGCAGCGCGCAAAATCCGAGCAGCAGGGCCAGGAGGAAGAGGAGCCGGAAAAGCGCGGGGGCGTTTCTCAGCAGCAGAGAGACACTGTCCTGGAGACAAAAGCAGCCAAAGAGCAGCCAAAAGCAAGCAAGGAGCAGCAAGTCAAGCCATCGCCAAGTAAAGACAGGAAAGAAACTCCGATTTGATCCGGCTCCTTGGCTATGCATAAAATCAACCGAACTGTGCAAATTACTGTAATTTGAGTCAAACTGCACAAATTATTGGTGGCTGTGTACATTCTGTAAAGAAACTTTTCTTTTAAGCCCTGGAGACTTTTGTCTCTAATACTTGTGGCTTCTACTCATCATACTCAGGTGAGTTTGGAGAGGCCAGAAGAGTTTCCAGTTAGTATCAGATTATTTCAAGACTGGTTTCCTTCAGGTGATTCAAAATAATTCAGTAACAGTTTTATTTCAAACCAAAATCATTATTTACATTCACTGGAGCAGAATTGGAAGATCTCATTTTCAGTAAACAAACAAAACCCACCCACACTTACTAATGATTTGCCTTGTGGATCTGTTCATCCTCATTCACCATTATTTCTGCTTATTAACTTAGTCACTTCTTGCTTGTGCCTTTGATACCTTTCTGATGCAGATTATATACAAGGGAGCTTTAAATTTATTCTGGGTTGGCTGAAACGGTAGGAGACTGTGGGGTATCGTGTTTACCTAACATGCCCTTAAGCTTCATTTCTGTTCTGAAATGTACTGAATACATGTAAAAACTTGAGAGATGTTATTTATGTCCCCGTATGATGGAAATGTCCACGTCCTTTAGCGGTGTAGGTAACTCACTGACTCATCATTAACCACCCACATCACACCTGTTTGAGACAGGCCCTGTTCACACTGCTGCCATGTAGCCAAGCGCTTTGTCTTCATCCATTTTAAATGTTTCCATCTCTTGGAAAAAGCCACTGCTTGTAGGCAGGGATGGGAGTGGTTATGTCTTTAGGACGTATCTGCCTGACCAAGCAATACAGCATTTCCCCTGCACAAATGCCAGTCACTTGTGATTCCCAACGAGCCAACGGGAGGTACCGGGGGTTCAGCAATGGCCTCTTTTTGTCGGTGTTTAACAAACCAACCATGGCTACCTGGGACTTGGTTTTGGTTTGGCTGGTTTTAATGCTTCTACCCTTCAAAATCCTCCACCCACACTGGCATTTAAGAGCCCTTTAATGTTTCAGATACGCTCATTGGACTCAGCCCTCGATCCATATATAGACAGAAACTCCACAGAGTGCATATAGGCTATCTTATTTTTTAATCTGGATATTTATTTTCAGCACCTGTTGGATGTGGTTGTATTCTTTATCTATTGCACTGTTGTGAATCATTGGCCATGATTTGATTTTTGTACAAATAATGCTTTGATATGTTATAGAAAAGAAACAGCATAGTATTTTTTTAAAATTTGGAAAAAAGTTTATAAACACAGAAAATGTGATCAGATTACAAATGTAAACTAAAGCATTCTCCCTTGCCTTCGTTACATACATTTTATATTTGCTGGCAATATTTAAACTTTTTGTTTGTTTAATTCACACTAATTCCTATTGAATTGTCATGGATTTTTCTAATGTTCTTCAGACAAATCTCTTAATATTGGTTAACTTTTATTTTGTTAGGACTGTATTTATCAAGCAAATAAATTCAACAGCCATTTGAAAGTAGTTTCTTCTTCATCTACTTCCTAATGCAGATCACAGTTACTCTTCTTGGGTGTGTGCCTGCAGCTGAGAAGTGTCTATGAAAAATTACTCAAAGTAAGGTCTGAAACAGAGGTGGAGCTGCTGCCCCTGCAGCAGGGCACTCCTGTAAGCAGAAACTTGGTGTAAAACCACCTGAGAGAAGTTTCTTTGAATTGTTCTGTGCCCAGCACAGCTGGGGCTGGGGCTGGGCACAGAACCTCCTCTGCAGAGGGGCTCCAAGCATGGAAGCAGGCATGGAAGCAGCTTCCTCACCCCAGTGCCTGCAGTGAAAAAGTGAAAAAGCCACAGAGCAGCAGCCATTTGAGAGCCTGCATGGGGTATTTGTGAATCATTCACCAAAAAAAGCCAAAACTCGTTTCAAATAAAGTGGAAAATAATTACAGCACAATAATCTGAGTGTGCTGTTCAGATCACATTATCAATTTCTCAATCCCAAGGGCCATAGAACAGTATCTGAGCAGCCTGGCCACCTGCATGAAGCACGTACATGTCCTAAGGGACCAGGTCATCTAAATCCAAGTACTGTTTGAGCTGACCTAAAATAAGCCTCTTTCCAACACCTTAGAGCCTGTATGTGCCAAGTGCAGCAGCAGAATCTCTGTCTAACCTTTGGACAAAGTATCAGACTGATTTACATTTACTGGAAAGAGTGAGGAACAGGCTCACAACAGTGAGTTAATTCCACTGTTCTGGACTTAGCATTTGTGAGAGCGATTGGCCTGTTGGCTTCCTTCTTGAAAATCTGAGCACTTCCACTAGAGGTGGCACAGGTGATGGGACAGGTGACAACGACACACCTTGCTTGTTTTAACGGCCCTTTCCAAGACAGGCCTGGAACAGACTGGTCACATCAGAGAGTCGAAAGCCCAAGTGGTCAGGAAGCATCGTATGAACAAATCATTGGGATTCCTGTGCCAATGTGAGCCAGGACACAAAGGAGGGGTTTGCCCACAGCAGGTTACTGAAATCATGACAGCTTTTATACCCTCTGAAATACTGCAGCTGTACTTGGAACAGCCTCAGACATCTGGCACACCAAGCAGGATTTTCCCCTCCCTCTTTTCATGTGAAAAACAGCAGCCTGAAGTGAACTAGTATTGTCTGAACAGCTGAAAAAAACTATGGTTGTTTTATTTTATTTACTGAAAGGTAAGAAAAAATAAACAAGGAGCAGTGCTGCTCTCAGATCACATCCCCACCACAAGTCTAAAACAAGCTAATATCCAAGGCCATACCGGTTTCCTGGGCTCTGTGGTATCCCCACAGGTTTCCAACACCACCTCAGCTTCACTCTGAGTGAAGCAGAAGTACCCTGTGCTGGTGTGACTGCAGAGGTTTCCCTGCCCAGTGAGTGCAGTGACGTACTTGGAAAGCCCTGATGGAACATGGGAACCATAGACAGGCCTCCAGAAATCCACTGTCCTTTACCGTGGACATAAAGGAGTCCTGTACAGAAGGCTCCCACCTCTATTCACCATTCCTACACTAGCACTGGGGGGGATTCATTTTTATCTCTGTCCCATCAGATTAATGAGTTAAGTAGTAATTTTTAAAATCTATGTACTGAAGCCAAGAATTTGATACCTGACCATGTAAAGCTGATTTCTTTCAATTAAAAAAAAAATAGATAACAATTTAACTCTGATCATATCCTCAACCTGAACCTCTGCCAAAAAGGTCTGACCAAGCTTCATCTGTCAAGGTTTTTATTTCTCAGCAAGCAGCTCTCACTCCCAATGCTTCATCTGCACAGGGTAAAATGCCTCATAAATGCCTCATCCAGAGCACACATGGCTTGTATCCAACAGCACAAGTTCTCCACCGTGTTCTTTAAAGCACACTCCAACAGCAGAAGCCACAACAGCGTGCCCTGTGCCAGAGCATGGCTGTCTGTCCTTCCTGTCCCTCAGACCAAGCCCTTGGCTGCTGCCCCACCCTCTCCCAGAGATGGATATCCACAGCTCCTGTCAGGGCAGGCCCCTCCTGGGGCACGCTGCCTCAGCGATGGCACTGTCACTCCTGACACCAAGGACCTGCTGCCACGTTTCCTCTGGAGTTTCTCGTGTTGCTGCCTTGACAGCGTGAGCTAGAAGGTCTGCCAAAGGATTACACTGCACAAACATATGATTTTAAACCACACAACCCCACTCCCACACCCTGGAAAAATTCCCCATCCGAACCACAGGAGTTCTCAGTACGTCACAAAGGATGCACTGAGACCACTGGAGGCAGACCAACCCTGCAAACTGGGCTACTCAGCATGGACCTTCCCCTTCCCAAATCCCCTTCCCAAATCTGAACACTCGAGTCCAGAAGAACCACAGCTGGTCCTTGCAGGGGAAGGGAGCCTTGAGCACAGCTGCAGCCTTGTTCATCTACAGCTCAGCAGATCACCATGGAAGTCTGCAATCCCAGTATTTCGATTTGAGAGATGGGAATACTGCATCTCAGATTTCTGCACCAATGAACATCACCTGAACACAATGAACATCTGATACACAGGAGATGTGCCTGGGAGTCCTGATGAGCTCCTGCTGCTGCACACTTCCACTAGTGAAGCCACTGCCTGGTGTTATCCCAGTGCAGGGCCTTGAGGAAGACGGGGGTAGGACATTTCTGTTGACAGCACTGCCTATAGGTAACAGTGCCAGGCACGAAGATCCAGAAGGTGACTGGAAAAAACTAAAAAAAAACCAAAACCAAACTCTCAGTCAAGAGACCAGGAGAAGAAACCATGAGATCAATATCCAGTACAAGAGAAATGGCCTGGCCCCCATTTGTGCTTTTGTCAATTACTCAAATTGAGTTTATCTGGGTTTTTCTTACACCACAAACCCAGACTGACTGAAAAATAATTGAAATTCCTTTTAATGTTCAAACACGCAGAGAAGCGTGCTCAGTACCTTCACTTGTCACAGTCACGATCCCAAAGCACCTGCAGGTAATCCCTTTAAAGCATTTCCCACACAGAGACATTACTGCACGTCTGCAGAAATAGGTCACGGAATTTCAAGCAGACGATGATCAGAGAGCTGTAAGATGTTTAAACATTTGGTTATTTATCTCTGCTACGTGACAGGGTATTTTAATCAGCTACATGTAGTCCAACCTCAATGGCAACTGAACCCTAAAATAATCCCATTAACTCGGGCTCTTTATGAATTTTTCCCATCTAAACAGAATGTTAATTAAAACTAACAGGCAGAATCTGAAGGCACTCAGGCAGGGGGGAGAAGATCATGCAAAATTAGGTTTTCTGTCATACTTTCATATTTTAAGGCAGTCTCTCAGTAAATCCTGACTTTGCACATAAAGAAATTATTAATCTCATGAAATATCCTTTCCATGCTGGCACAGACAGGAAAACAAGCCTTTCCCATCCGTATCAGGGAGGACAGAGCAGTGGAATACAAAACCAGCTTTTGCCCACCTGCCTCTTCCTATCCTTCACAACAGAGGGGTCCCTGGGCTGAGCTGCACACCAACTTCCCCAGCAAAAGACAAGGGACTAAGGGGAGCCTTTGCCAGCAGGAGGCAACTCAATCAGAGAGTGCCTGAGCCATGGGACAGACTTTGCCCTCCTGCCCCTCCACTACCAATTCCAATCAGCCACCTCTGCAGCCGACCCCTGGCAGTGCAGGGACAAGGGGCTGAGCACTAACAAGGCTGTAACAAGCACCCTGCTGTTCTGTTCTCCTAATCAACCCACGGGGCCAGGAATTTGTGCAGCAGCCGTCTGGGACATTCAGAGCAGTAAAAGAAGAGTTTCCAAGCCTTGCCCATGTCTTGGTTATAAACAACCCCCCCCCCTCTACAGAGTTCCAGCCATTTGCCAGTTCTATTGGCATGAAATCAGCAGGAAAGTGTGGCGAGGAAATGGCCCCACCAAATCCTGACGGGTCCCTGGGGAGAAACAACTTAAGGGAGAGAACATGCTGTGGAAAACAGCAAGTGGGAGTAAGGCAGTGCTGCAACCAGGACATGGGAATAAAAGGAGTTTCCTGTGAAGAATTCTCATGAAGAAGATGCAAGATGAGTGAGTCAAAAGATTAAATGGCAAACAACGAAAATTGCCTGTGAAGAACCAATCTGGTATTCTGCCAGGCAGGTGAAGGTTGAGTCATGATACACCTTATGAAAACCATGAACCAACAGATGACAACTCAAGAGCCACCTCCCTTTCTGATCAGGAAATCCTGACCAAAAGAGAAATGAACTGAGGTACAGAGCTCAAATTTTTCCTCAGGCAAGGCACACAGGAGGTAATTCAGCAGGATTTCTGGCAGCATCCCCAGACACTACCTCACAGAAGAAACAACGCCCTTCAGCAGTGCTCAGAACAAGGATGCACATTTCCCCAAACCCGATATCCTTAGGGACACGATGAGGTTGAATTATTGACACTGCTAACACTGCTGGCATGAGAAAATCCCCTATCAGAATTCAGCAAAAGAGTCCACATCCCTCAGGCTGTAGATCAAATGCTCTTGGGAAATACTGAGAATAAAGCAAGTCTTTCCTTCCCCTCCGCTTCTTGGGAATCATCAAATGGAGCAGAAAAGAAGGGGATGGATCCATGACATGCTGGGTGAAGGAGAAAGGACAAAGCCATTTCTCCTCTTCGCTGAAGATGACCTTGTTACACGAAAGGGGAATTCAGGCACTCTTCAACTGAAAACACTCAAGTCTTCCTTAGGAAAAGCTTCAAACTCTCCCTCAAATTCCTAGGCCTGCACCACTACTGCATAAACAAAGCATGCAGAAGTTCTGTCTCATTTTTCAACATAGAAGTGTTTTACCTTTACGTAACTAGAAAAATACCTAAAGGGATCAGATATAATCCTCATTTTACTGGACTAGTGGAAGAGTCCATGAGTACAGTGATGGAATTAGGTTGGGCCATGTTAATTCCAGACTCCAAACACTGGGATTTAACCCCCAATATGCCTACAATGAATACTGTGCCCCATTCACAGTCAAGAGGATAACCTGGACCATCCTCCAGTCTCAAAATGTCCTGTTCACCTCAGGACCTGCACACATGATTCAACTACAATTCAACTGCTGTTACACTCAGGCAAAAAATCCCTCAGATGATGAGATTTATGTTCTCTGAACAAAATGCAGAAATTGACTGGACTTCAATGCATATTGCTAAAGTGGGAATCATCTGGTCTGGGAGATGAGTGACTTTCAGGTGCTCTCCTTAGGGCAGCAGGGAGAGCTGCACTGCTCCCTGCTTCCACACAGCCTGCTGCCATCCACAGCACTCTCACCCTGCCTAGTCCTCCAGGGATTTTGCCAATTTTGAAAAGAAAAAGGGACACGTGTGGAAAAAAAAAATTATATATAAAAAATCCACATCAAAAAAGCAGATGAAAAACACACACCTACAAAAAGTAATAAACAAAGAAATCCCACAAAAATCCTCAAGCCTAAAAGAAAAAAACCCTGCAATTTTAAAAAAATCAAACCTACCCCAAAAAACCCCAAACCCACCACACTTCAAGACAGACAGATATGACTCTGCATCTTAACCACCTCCATGGCTGTGCTAAGGAGTACAAAAGCAGCCTCTGGGGAGTAAATACCAACTTTCTGTTTACAAGAGAAGAAACTGCAGAATAATCTATTTTCCCAAAATACAAGAGGTGAAAAAAGATATCCCCCTAAGGCTCAACTGCCAGGGCATCAGGTACCTGACTGATAAGTGAAAATGTTCTGCTAAAATACAGCAAAGATAAGCTGCCACAGCCATTTCTACTTCCTCAGGGAAAAAAGGCTTCACACACTTTGGGTTCCACAGGCTGGAAGAAAAGTGATTTAACGAAGTTGTCCCTGGAAGACACAGAAGGAGATACTGGATCAGTAATTTTAAATGAGAGGAAAGGAAAGCAGTCAATGGACTGCAGGCAAGTTAAGGGCAGTTTGAACTCACAGTTTTCTGTAAATCTGACTGAGGAGGATGTTCAGACTTACTTCCAGCGAAGATGCCTTATCACGCTGGAGGCAACAGGTTCCTAAGACTTGGAAGAATCCACCAAAACCTCAACAACATGGTCGAAGTACATCTGTGCTGCAGCGTATTCCATCGCAAAACGCAGAATTCCTCATCATCATTAAGCAAACCCCTTGCCCCTGAAATAGCCACCAAAGTGTAGAAAACTGAAAGAAAAAGTCCACTTGAATTTCAAACTTGTTTTTTTAATGTCTTAAAAAGGTCACAAGATTTCTTTCAATCTTATTAATAAATTTTATTTGGACAAGTAGAGAACAACTTGTATCACAACAGCTTTTAAACAACATGATTAGACTGCAGCACTCCAAGGAGGCTCACAGATATGTACAGTATATGAAGAAAAAAGTTGCACCTTCAGAGCTGATCATGATCAAGTTAAAAATACCTGACTTAAAGTACATGTGCTAATAAATTTCCTTTAGGTCATGACCAGCATGAAAATAATTAGGACACAGGTACTCAGCAAAGTTTTCTGCTAATGGATACAGCAATATGCTGCACTTAAGGATTAAAATCAGATTCTAGTTTAGTGTTAGCACTGAGCCCTTAAGAGAAATCCAAATGTCTACTTTTTCCCATTTACAAACATCAAAGCTATTCCCACTTAAGGGTGTGCCCAGCTGCACACAAATCAAGTCCTTGACTGATAAAAACTTTAGAGTTAATACTGGAGGTCTCGGTCCCTGTACAAACTCGCCTCTCTGGCCATCCCGCCTATCAGCTGCTACAGAAAATACTTGCTAAGTTAACTCCTCAGGAGAAACAATGCAGGTCTCTGGAAATCATCACATCCTTTCTACAATGAAAATGATCTGCCAATTCAAGTTTCATTTGTTCAGGAAGACAGAAGATTTAAGGCTTCGGTGGCAAAAATAATCCTCTGAGCAGTGTTTTTCTAAAGTCAAGCTGACACAGGTATGTTTACTTTGCCTTGACTTAAAATCCCTGGTTATCAGGTTTAGGTAACATCCACCTGTTAAATCTGGCAAGAAATCCCTCCTTCCAAAGAGGTTGTTCTAAATCAACCATTTTAGAAGCATTTGAGGATAGTTTAATTTTTTTTTTTTTAATTATAGCAACATTCAGAACTTAGTAAGTTGATGAAGCAGTGCTCATGGCATCATCCGCAATTTTGGTACTGGCAGGGTGGATGCTCGCAAAATACTTGACATCACTGTCACCATCCATCTGAAGAGCCATAATTGTTTGTTCCACAGCTTCTTGGTGAGAGTTGGCAGAATTCAGGAAATACTCTGTAAGAGAAAATGCACAAAACTTATGGGAGGAAAGGACAGCAGATGCTTCAATGCCAACCTCAGCGTACCCTGTGAGATACAAAATTTCAGAGGACAGTGCACTCATACAGTCCAACTGGAATATCTGAGCAGGCACACAAGGCACTTCCAAATATATCTATAAATTCACTTTTAAAAAAATCATTCCATGTTTCAGAGTACAGTTGTTCTAATGATGCTGTTCAAGTACAGGATTTCTACAGCCCTTCAGTATAAAAGAGTGACAAACTCCATGGCCAAATAGGAAGGAAAAGCCTGTAAGCAACTCCAGATGAGAGTGCTTGTATTTGTGACAGAGGAAAGATACCATTAACCCATGGCCATGCCACTCCATTTTCCTGCCAGCCTTGCCAAGTAATTATCAAATGATAATTTGCTAAGATTAAGAGCTAAGATAACACAAAATAAGAGTGGAAGAAGTTCCAACATTCAACAGTTTTGATCAACTATGGAACACAAGGTGCATGAAAGCAGCGTAACTACAAATGACTCACAGGAAGATTAGTTGAGATCTAAGGTTTAAAAACTCTTTAACTGATTTTTTAAGTCTGCCTTTCCCAATCTATCCACCCTCCCTCATCATACACAGAACACCTCTGAGGCAGAGCTGTGCCCTAAGTTTATGTAATGGCAATGCAGAATGGAGGTGCACTATCCAGGTGGGGGACACAAAAACACCAATGCCCCATGAGAGCAGGAAGAACCGTGACATCCTTGGCACAGTGAACAGAAGGTAAATCTGCCCCTCAGCTGATCCACCTCAACTGTCTCCATATGCTTCCTCAGTCAGCATGCAGTGTATGGTGTTGAGAGTGGAAGTGACCAGGAATGGATGAAGTATTCCAAGTGTGGACACTCTGCTGTTTTACAGAATACCTAATACTTCTAATACTGCTTTCCTTTACAGTGCTTTGGACCCTGAGCACTGCTGACTCTTCTGGCACCTGCAATGCACCGGGGATACTTTCCTAAGCACAGTCTGCAATTTCAGAGTTGCATGTTTTATTTCCCTGAAGAGAATCCAGAGAAGCTTTCTTCCCACTGCTACCATAAAATATAAAGCCCAAACAATAGCCATCTCTTCTCCCCCAATGGGAAAACAAATGGTGGTTTGTATTTGTGTATCTTTTTCTTTCTTATTCTTATTACACAGAACGTCAACCTTTTTTTAACTAAATAAAGGGTGCTGTTCAAAAACTTCACAGTTGCTAGTTGCTCAATTGTGCTTTCTGATGACACCTCTACAAAGTAGCTCACTCATGGAGAATGACACCAAAAGAACAGGCTGGCATATGAGCAAGAACTCATTTCCTCAGCATTACACAACAGCAGGTTGGCTACCACAACTGGGTCATAGCTTCATGTCAGCCAAAGTAGTATCTCACACCAAAGAGAGGGTAAAAGCAACAGCAGCCCACATCTGATGTCGCTTCTTCTTTCCCAGCTGAATTTAGGAACACTGAGGGACAAAAAATCCCCATGCAGTCAGCCCATTGCAACTCCTACTGCCACTAACCTTTCTCTAAAAGGGTTTGCTTCAATGTCTTTGCGAGCAGGACTCGAACATTTGGAACCTTGTCAGATGCCAAGTTTAGTAAGTGTGGCAACAGATGCACAGCAAACTGCTCCATGGGCAGGCAGTCATCTTCAATGATAGCCTGGCAGGAACACAGAGGCAATTTCATTAAATTTCAGTGCAGGGAGGATGAAATCTCAACACATAATCAGAGCTAACAGATCTTATTACCTTCATAGCACCTATACAGTAGGTAGTGTCCACGAAGTTTTAACATACAGTACAGTACTTTTTAGCACAAACCTGGACACAATGAAGCAAACTAGAGTTGAGGAAGTTCAGGGTCAGTTAAAAGCCCACTGTATTTTGTATGAAACCTGGAACTCCCTTTTTTCCTTTTCTTTTAAATCACTGTAGCACTTGAAAACAGGAGAGAAAAGCAGAAGACCTTTACAATTTTTCTCACAGTTAATTTAGTCTTTGTTTAAACTAGAGACTATATTGAGACAGAAATGGTTCATCTCAATAAACACCTCTTATACCAAAACACATTTCTCTAAATAAGCTCAAAGCTCACATTTCTCCAAACACTTCAGAGAACTGTCCACATGGGCAGCAGCCATGGTGGCTCCCAGTCTGCACCTCTGCTACAGCCTCCAAATTTGACCATTTCCTTGGGATCCCAGCTAGTTTCAACTCCTGTTTGTTTTGCTGAGATTGCATTGGTTTTGACCAAGCTGCACAAGCTGGTTGAAGAGGTACAGGTGGCACCTACTGATTGATTTCTAAAGATTTATTATACAAATCTCACTTCGTGCTGAGCAACAAAGCAGCTTCCCAACTCAAGAGATTATTTTGCTACACTTGTGCACTATAGTCAATATCAGATTTGATGACCTTGTGCTAATTGCTGAGCTAAAGATGCAGTCAAGCTCATCTACGGAGAAACTGAGAAAAAAACAGCCATGAAACTATTCCCTCAGAAACAAAGATCTCAAATACTCACCAACACAGTGTCAACAGACAGCTGGAGAGCTCCAGTCCCCTTAATTCTGATCACCACCACTCCCAAACAAAACAAAAACAAACAACAAAGAAACCAACCTCCCCAAAACCCCCAGAATATAAATGAAAAGACATTTCACCTGGCAAATAAAGACAAAAGCCTGCCGACCAGACCACTTGTGGCATCTACAGAACTTTTCAACAAGTTCATTCATGAGGTCTACTGCCAAGGTTGGTGTTGAAGCCATGTACAGCTTTTTTACCATTTCACTAACCTTGAAGAAATGAGAAGGAAAAAAAAAAAAGTAAATACAAAAATTAGTCCTGACCACCAACACTCAGAAGTCTGACATGCTAAATGTATTCAGATTGCTTTACCAGCTTGTAGGAAATCCAGCGGACAGAGGACACTTTGTCTGCACACAGGGTGAAAGCAATAGGCCGCAGGTAGTCAAAGATGTCCCTGGCACCATACAGCTCTAGAAGCAAAATCAGCTGCCTACAAGATGGAAGAAGAACCAAAGAGAGTACATCACAGTAACAAAAAAGCTTAACTGACATTTGAATCATCATTTGTATGACAGCACTTAACAAATATGCAATATGGCCATGATGAAGTTACTGGGAAGCAAAATCTATTTTTCAGTGCCATCATCTTGACTGTGGGTCACTTGCAAATATTAAACTGCCATTTATTCACAATAATGACAATGCAACTACTGGGAATTTTTAAGCAAGGGGGACATGTGGAGGAGGAGAAGGACCATCTAATAATCAAAAATGAAATTAGGAATACCAGTGCAAAACATTTATTACATGATTTTCACATTTTTAAATATCCACAACAATAAAAATAATAATTCAGAAAGCCACATACTCAGCCAGCTCAGCACGGAAACGCCAGTTCCTGCTGTTATCAGTCACCAGGAATTCCTGAAGCTGATAAAGATACTCTCGTCTTTTGTCAACATGAAGAAGCTGTAACAGTAAATACAAATTTACATAAAGAGCTACAGGCTACAGTCAGCAGATATAACAAGAGCTTTAAATACAACTAATGAAACACTTTTTTAATTTAAAAAACCTTAAATCTTTAGCAACAGTGTTGCTTTCCTGGGCTAAACCGTGTAATGCTTAAGACTGTAAAATCATATGGGACACTACTGAAAGGAAAATTTGAGGAGTCTCTCCTTTTACTCTAATAAAGGAGGTGTAAACAGTAAAGATAGTTTTAGGATTTGTGCCTCAGCTCCAGAAATGAGGCAGTTACAGAGAAACTTCTACAGAAATTTGACAAGCAAGTTGTGTAGATTAGAACAAAAGGCAGATTAGAACAAAAAACAACAACAAAAAAACCAACCAAACAAACAAAAAAAATCCACCACAAAACAAACAAACAAACAAAAAAACCACCACCATATACTGAATAAACACGAAAAAAGCTCTTCAAAGAAAAAAAAGCAGCAGCAACACAGATCTCCTGCATATATTCTAGTATTCAACAGACATCTGCAGAGATTCCCACAGAGTTACATGGGTGTTATGCTAGAAAGTAGGTGCATACAAAGAAATTAAGCAAAATCTGTCACTGCACTTGAGCAGAGCTGAACACAGACCTACCTTCAAGAAGTCATGCAAGTGCTTAAGCACACCTATCCTCACTTCATCTAGGTCCTTCAAAAAGCCATTGAAAACAGGAACTAAATCTCCAGCTGTAAGCTGGTCTCCAAGGATGACAGCAAGTTCGTGTATAGAAAATGCCAGTGTCCGCCGAACCTTCCACTGCAACATAAATAAATCAGTGTTATTGATCCAAAGTGCTCCAGTCAAACCTGAGGGTCAGTATCCAAGCTGGACACCCAGCAAATTCTACTACTTACAAGTATCTTTACAGTGTCTCAAAACAACTGAAGGTTACACTGGAAATTTAAAATTAAAAAAAGAAAGGGAAAATGGCAGAGAAGACAAATGACAAGGTATCATTTCTTCCACCTGAATATCAAGGAACTGTTCAAATACAAGTCATCAAAATATTTTAATTTTCCAGGTGCCAGGAAGCAAATAGTATTCCTGACATCAGTGCTCTTGCATACATGACTTTTTGCTTTAAATTCTTTAGCATAAATTAGTTTCATGCTACTACTCTCTCGTTCTGTTTTTAAATTTATATGAGTAAGATATATATTCCACAATATTTCAGCTGGGATATTTTAGCTTCCATAATAGGTAAAGTTTCTTCCATACTTAATGCCCAGCAGCCCAGTGAGTTTTCAGACGCCCTAAACTGAGGGCACATTGTTTAATTTGAGTAATTATTTCAAGTAAAATATTAAAGTATTTTAAAAATAAAATAGCATCTATTCTGTAGCCAGCACTTGCCAATTAGCATGGGCACTGTTCTTTTGCCCTGGTTTGGTGATCCAATCTTAATTCGGATTAGCTGGTGATAAATTCTGGACACTTCTGAACACAAGGCAATTTGTTTTTACTTATGTTTAAAATTTAGTAGCTGGTTGTTTTTAATGGCTGTAAAGGAGCCTGGAAAACATGAGCAATAGCCATGTATAAAATTACTCACTATGTATTACTGAGAACTGCTGCTCTGACAGAGCAAGCAGCAAGTTCAAGAGAGGTGAAGCAGTCTGAGAATATTTTAAAAAATAAAAAGAGCATCTCCAAAAAAGGAAACAAAGGAGGTCTGGGAAACAACTGTAAATGGCAAAATGCAGAAAGCCACCTCCTTACCACCTGACAACAAGGAAAATGCTGCTATTTCCAGGATTTGTTTTTAAAGCAGCAGTGCTGCTGCATGGTGATAGTGATGTTATTCCCGTATGACTAACTGGATGTGGCACCAAGGCCTGGTGTGAGGCTGACTCACTGAGCTCCAGACATGCCTGCAGGGGCATGTCTGCTCACGCAGCAGCACAGCCCAAATTCTCAAACCTAAGTGCTCCCAGACACTGCCATAAGATCTCAAGCACACACAGGAAATCAGAAACCTCTCCTCATTTTCGTACTGGAGATCCATCTCGCACTCTAACCAGCCCATTTCTTCACTACCTGAGCACCACACACCCCCTGCTTCCTCTGAAACAACCACTGCACCGTCATTCCTTATAGGGTAACACCAGCAATGGAAAGCTCTGTGTAAAAAGCACAGCAGCCCAACATCCGGCAAACAAGAGAAACCACTGCAGAGGTTCCAATTAGTCTTTGTCACTTCACAGAGTTTCAGACTGTTCACTGCTTGAGCTCACCTGCATGTCAGATGCCAGAGTCTCGTAGGTGTCTTTCAAACAGTGCCAGTTCTGCCTGCCCAGGGTCAGTGCCACGCCGGGCAGGCTGTAGGCGCAGTGCTTGGCAATCTCGGTGTCGACTGTTTGTGCGCGGGACGGATCAGTCATGGATAAATACTGATCCAGCAAGGCTTGAGGTACAACATCCTGCAGCAAGAGAAAGGCAGAACATCCAACACTACTTCCACTTACTCCTCATAAGGCTCACTATAATTCCAGGGCATTCTTTTTTCCCCACTTTTTTCCCCACAACTATGGAATATTATTTAACTACAGTGTCTTAATAAGATCTCAACAGTTTTGTATCTGCTAAGTGCCACCAAAAAGGTTCCAAAGAAACAGTAACATGATTGGGGGCTATTTGAAAATATACAGACCAACACAAGAGAGAAGCAAGTGGACCAGTCTTCTTAGGGAGTCCAGAAAATGGAAAGACTACATTCTACCCCTCTGCAAACATTCAGGCTCACACGTTGTGCGAATTGGCCATTTTATGTCATCCATAAAAACAGGTAGAACAAAAAATGATGAGACTTGCTTAAAAAACCCTCTCCTGATTCTCTCAAAATCTTGAGAAGGTGGAGAGAAGAAAACTAAATCAAAATCCCTTGGGGAGTCAGGGAAGGGGAGGGAGCAGAGTACAGTGTGTTCAATATTGCTTCCAAGCTCCCTGAACAGTCAACAGGGACGAAGAGGCTTCTCCAGAGACAAGGAGATCTCTGGTGAAAACCAATCATTCTATCCACTGAGAGATTAAAGCATCTGAACCAAAATTCTGTGAAAAATTCTTTGTGCTGACTCCACTACTGCCTTTGCTTCAGCTGTGTCAGGGACTGACTCTATTAAGGGGTGCACAAGAGCATTTTCCTAACACAGCTGCTGAATAGCTCCACTGACAAGAACTAGCGAGGGACTGAGGTTCCCACTCAAGGAATCACACTGATGCACAGTGGCAACCTAATACTGGACTATGGAACAACAAACATTTGATTCCTTTTGGAAAAAAATACCAGAGGCAGTTCCAGCTTAATGAAACACTTTCAAAGCTGTTCTGCAAAAAGCTATCAAGGGGTGGGGGTGGTTCCTCTCAAAACATGCAATAAAAAAAACATCCTGTTTCCTCAATAACCCAATTCCCATTACAGCATGGTCTCCACTGAAAACTAAAACAAATGAAACAGAGCCTGAAAATCTATGACAACTGCTATCTCATGTTAAAAAATACTGTCATCTCTCATGAATAAATGTAACAGAAGCAACTGCTAAATGAAGCCATTGACTTTGGAAACAAGGACTATTTTAAAACTACTTAATTAAGAGGTATTTAATAGGAACTATATCATGTCAGAAATGACTGAATGAAAAAGGGGATAAAGGAAATCCCCAAATACATTAAAAAAAAATTTCACTTATCTGCTGCATATAAGAAAACCAGAAGTCACTGTCATTTACCTGTACTTTGGATTTTCTTTCTTCTTCAGGGCTGAAACTACTGTTGGTACTCAAATCTGAATCATTATGAATATAGTGAAGTGTGGAATCCATACTCTGTAAAAAAATGAAAATAAAAGGTCACACAAAACACACTCAAAGATTAAACACAAAAGAAATACCAACATCAAGAAGTGCTGTCCTCGCCTCAGAGTCTATTTCTTAGATTAAAGGCATACATGTTTTAATATCAAACACAATTTTGCTGCAGCCCAAAATCAAAAGGTCTGCAAGATTAATCTGCTTTCAATTTCAAACAGAAGTTCCTCTTACTATGCTCCATTTTGGTTCTTATGGAATGAAAATCATGGGAGAGGAGTAGCTTTGAGACTGCATTAAGGAAAATAAAACTAACATATGGGTCTCATTGCTTCTCCCCTGAATGGAAAATAAGAAAACACCTGTAGCTGATTTTGATGGATTTGTTGCTTTGGATTTGTGCTAGAAAAAGGTCAAAACAAAGCCACCCTCACACTGAGGAGAAGAACCTGATGAGATTCATGCTGTTGCACCCTTCCTGGAGGTGATTATTCTATAATCTTCTCTGGATAAGCTTCACCTTATAAAACTGAGTCCTACTTGGCCACAGCTGCTGACAACAGTCATAACCTCTCTAAGCAGTCCTATTAAAATAATTTTCAGCAACCATATTAGCTGGGCCTTAAGGGCTGAGACTCAGTTTGAGAACAGTGGCAGAGGTGTGGTGGGCTGCAATGAACTGTGCTGCTGGGGAGACGCAGCACCGACGCTTTCGTTACAAGTGCAGCTCCCCAAATACAACGGGCTTTGTGTAACAAACCATTAATTTCAAGCAGTATGTGATGAATATATGAAAAGTAAATCAGGCTGCTGTGTGGTGGAACAGGAGAAAGGATTTTTTGCTAGATTTGAGCCAAGGTATCAATCTATTCACAGACGCTGCAGGGTGAGCTCCTAGGGTCAACACAAGCAACAAGAACATGCCTACTTCCACCAGCTGTTCAGATAATTTTGACAAGGAGAATTTCCCACCAAACTACAAACTTCTTCCAAAAAAAGCCTACAGGATACAGTCTGTCTTCCTTGGTTTGACTTCAGACAGTTGCTTTTTCCTTCTCCAGGAGCTGCTTTCATCTAAGCACTGGGCTGTAATTTTAGCTGCTGAGGTATAATTACAGGTGATAAAGAACAGGCAGAGCTGTGAGGCAATTGCATATCTCTGGCACAGCAGTTCATGTCACCTCTCAGGCTTAGGAAGCAGCAGCACGAAGCTGTTAAAGAGCCAAGGAAAGAACAGATTTGCAAGCAACTCCATAACTAAATGTGTCCAGCAGCACACAGCTCCAACTATAAAACCTCCGGAGGGTCTGAAAACTATCTCTGCACATTTAGTTTGACAGTCAATTCCTCCTTCACTCTTCTTTAGCTTTTTGTTTGTCTGGGGCTTTTTTCCCCCTGAAAAACAGATTATTTTCAGCATTGCCAGTCACCAGCTTTGATGTCTTGCAAATCAAGGAATTATGAGGCAGCCAATACACCCTAGCCACAGTGCTTTCCATGAGTTTCCAGTTTGCATGGGACCAGAGGTTAGTCATCCATTCTGTTACAATAAGAATGAAAGGACTCCAATCTCACATTCTCTGCTACCTCAGTTCCAAAAGCTTAAGCTTAAAAAATCATACTTTATGGACTGAACCAAGTCAAACAACTGAATATAATGGAGGATGTCACAGACGGGAACCTTTTTACTCAGCCACATTTAAAGTCAAATATGCATTCCAGAGAGGAAGAGCTTCAGTAGAGAAGAACGAAAGCCATCAGTCAGTCAGTATTTAGGTTATGCAGTATCTCTATCCCTGAAAATGAAGTTCCATCTGTACTTCTTCCATGCACACACCAAACTGAGCATTGCAGAGAGACAGGACATGAAAATTCAGCAGGGCTTAGCCTGAAAGCTTCCTGGGTACAAAATGCAAAATCTTTGCCACAGCCTTACAGATCTCTAAGGTTAAGCTTCCCTTTGCTGTGTAACAAGAGCTCCAGGGTTATGTTCCAAAGATCTCTGCTCTGTGTCAAGGGCTGCACACCAGGACAGGTGGTGCTCATGTTTCCTGACAGGGCAGTTGGCCCAAACAAAGAAGAGCCCAGTGTCAGGGGTCCATCTCCTCCTGGCATCCATCCTATTCCTGGGGAGAAGTACTTGTGCCAGACAGGAGTGGGAAAGTTTTAGCCCAATTTCCTTTCTCCCTCCAAATAAAAACAGACTCATTACCCATTCCCTTATCAAACCTTACAGAGAACATATGACCTAAAGAAAAAAAAAGTTCCACTTGAGAAAAAAAAACCAGCTACCCTAAACAAACAAGCTTCATCATGTCCCAAAAATCTTACTGGCCCACTCTATTACACCATTTATTTTCATGTGAATAGAGAATCTCTCTTTAACATGCAGCATTAATGCCTTCATGAGCCAATACAGCTGCCAAAGGACAAGCAGACTATGGTTTTACTTAGTGGTATATGTGCTGAACTGTGCAGGCTGCATTCAAATATAAAATGCTGGAGAGCTTGATTTCTCTCAAGTGTCCAACTGACAGACTGCTATGCTGAGACTTAAAAAACTCAAGAAAAGACAAGAAGAAAAAAATCACCACAACAAGAAAACCCTGACTAAACTAAAAAACCTGAACAACCACCTGTGAAAATCAGAGATCTCTTCACTGCTAGGGGCAACAGTCTACTTGCTCAACAGCTTGATCACAGCTTGATTCCCAGAATTCTAGGTCACCTCTATAATATCTGCTCACTAGTAAAATGAGGACTTGATTCAGTGCCAGTAACAAACAAGAAACAGAGAGATTAAGAGCATCCTTTTAAAGCATAAAACTGAAACATACAAAATCAACAGATACCAGCTATGTGACTGGTTCTTCAATTTTCTGTCACCATTATACTCTGTATACAAAAATATAAAATGCAGGACAGGTCCCTCTGAACGAACACCACCCACCAAAATTCTTAACAATGGAGGATAAATGTACACTGTAATTTTAGGTTAGCATTAGAAAGAAGAGATCCTATAATTTAAAAAAAGCATATTGAGCCTGGCATAAAAGAATTCGAGGCAGACTGGTGTTTTTGAAACAAACCACATTTGTAGAGTTAAATTATGACTGCGTATAATCAGCAGTATCCAAGTAAATGTCACATTCCTGAAGTCCTCATATGTTTTTGGTCTAGTCCAACAGCTTAGAGAAAAAGTTAATTAACTGTCATCAAGAAACAGTGCTCTAATTAAAGAAGGATGAAAATGTTTGCACTGAACTGATATTAAATCCTAGACATTTCAAAGATGCTTGTAGAAATTTCATCTGGAAAACACAATTTCAGTAGTATGATTCAACAAATCGCTTGCTCTGGTTTTTGGAGCCTATTATGGAACCATTGCTTTCTGCAATAGCAACAGCATTTTATACCACCTGAGCTTGTGGCATTATATGCAGTGAATGTAGTGGATGTGGCCTGACACAGCAAAGAACAGAAAAGAGTATCAAATGCCAGAACTAGAGTCAGGCAGGGGAGGGCTGACAGAACTGGGAGGGGGGCTGAAGAAGTGCAAAAAACTTCAAGATGTTACTGATTGCTAGAATAACTTTCTCTTTCAGCAGTACAGACAACATCCCAATTACAGGTCCTGTACTTCTTTGATGCAGACCAGTAAACTGAAATAAATCAATTCAACAGGGAGCAAAGGGAACAAATTCTCATTCTCCAGGTTCAGGGAGGGGCACTGGAGAAGATTCACTCATTATCAGCAAGGGATCTGTTTTAAACAAGGCACTTTCACATTAATAAAATGTGCTAGCATTAAAACATCTTCAAATGCAACAGTCACAACAGAGATTTTAACATAAACAGTTTAAAGAATTTACATGGACAAGCACAGAACTGGCAAAAACAAAGGCACCCAACACAACTAATTTTATTTTAGTAGCTAGTACTTCAATACCATCCAACAAAAGGGAATGCCACACCAGCCAAAAGTAGAAAGCATTTGGCTGCAATCATCACATGAATGCAAATTACAGCTCTGTTACTGGAGCCCTGGAAATCCTAATGGGAAAAAAATAAAGTACAAAACTCTCTTCTTACCTCAACAGTGTCACCAATTAAAGGCACAATATCACCCAGTATAGGTTTAAAACTTTGTTGGTCATTGATGGTTAGTTCACTCTGTGAATCTGTTCCCTTCCCAACACTGGCCATTGTCTCTTCTTGAGGATGCAAACTGGATGCTCTGAGTGCAGCAGACAACACCTCCACTTGTGCTGCAGTACATGGAAGAGAAATACATGAGAGACTAAACTGCAATAAAACTTTTAGCAAGTCCAAAGATCAGCTTTTAGACAGTGACTAATTAACTGAAAGATGGTGGAGGAACTACAGGAGAGATACCAACTTAAGATCACTAGCTGTTGGTAAATCCCAAACTAGGGACCAATTCAGTGCTAGATTAACACCCCACTCTTTTCCTAGGGTACTCAACCAAACCACAGTCCAGTGAAATTTGTCCCTAAAGCTAAAATAAACAAACAAACACAATAACCTAAGAGGAATAAGGAGACTGCTGTTATGGCAGGATCGGTTCTTTAACAATTTTAGTAAATGTTAATGGTGCAAATAGTTTCTTTGGGGCATAACAGCCCATGAACATTAACTTACAGACCGGGCCATTTGCGGGAGGTGGGACTAAAAGAAAGAGGGCAAAAGTAATTCAAATAAAGACTGAGAACAGGTTTTGTAATACACAAAGGATTTCAGTTCTGAGAGGTTGTTTCTCCCTCTGTATAGGTTCTTTAAATTCTTACATTTTAATAGCAACTCTAAAGCAAGATCTATATAGAAAGATGCCAGACACGATACTTCAGCCTGCTTGGATCCTCGAAACAAATAAGGAGGTTGTACTGTCTGATGTTCTCTTATCCATCTATAGAAGGCATTAGCACTTCATACTCTGCTATCCATTCTTTTGGAAAAGGTCCAGCAGTTCTGAGGCTGCTCTGCTTTCCATTCCTCTGTTTACTGCCAATTAGAAAAAGCTCTGTTGAGCACTGCTCCTTGGATACAGCCTGACCTGAGATCAGGTATCAGAGGCAATCTCAGCTGCAAGTGACACACAATTCAGTGCAGATTAATCTACCCTGCCACTCTCCTCCTCCGCTTGTTTCCAAGAAGGCAAGGAGGAATAATCTCCTCACTTATTAAATTTATCCAGCCATCCAGAAGATCTGTTCCTCACAGATTTTGTCCTTTCCAAGGGTTCTTAAATGTTCACTGTGAAATTACACGACAACCCATATGCTTGTTTTTAATCCTATACTGCCACACTAAACTACAGAATTCTGAATTTCTCCCTCTAGCTTTTTTAATATGGTTGTTAACAAGTACTTAACAAAGAAAGTTGGACTCATTTGTGGATGGAAGAAACAGATATGAAATACAACTGTTACAAGAAACAAAAATTGTTAACTCAGCAAAATCTTAGATTAGAAGCCTCAGCAAAATCTAGCAAAAACTGGAAACAACACTGTGGGTTTGTTGGTTTGTTGGCAGAGTCTGATGAGCAGGAAAAATGACAATTCTTTACAATACACAATGCTAACTGTCTAACTGTGTCCAATTTCTGATAAAATAACCCAAAGATATTCTTGCTGTATTACTGTATTCCTCAAAAAGAAACAGAAAAAACACAGTTAAAAACTTAAACGTATAACCAACGTTATACTAATGCTTCCACTATAAAACATGTGAAAAATACAGTTTAAGTATCAGATATATATTATAATTTACATATAAATATATAAAAGGAATTTTACACTTTTTACTATTAATAAGAGATTGCTACAACCTTACTCCTCAAGTATTACTTCACTGACAATAAATTTATGTACTCTAAGACCCATGAGAATAAAAAAGATCAAGGTTAATAAATTTCCCCAAAACTTAAATGTTAAATAAATCACCCCAAAACCCAGGCCAAATAGGTAGCTATGCTAGGACAAGAAATGCCTGGGTTATTTCCAAACTATTTTCATTTAGAGAAATCAAACAAGAAAAAGAAAAATAATTATATTCTGCTGCGCATTAAGGAGACATTTTTCTCGAAGACCCCTTCCATGAAGGACAACTTCATGGAAAATGTGCTTTCCTCTCATCTTTACTTAAAAGTGAAGAAAGCTTACCTCGACTAGGTAAACACATACTATTTCAACACCGTTCATGTATTTTCTGAAAAATCTATACTGAGCTCCAAAGATTACTTCCAGTAACAAAAGTATCTACAGCAGTAACTGGGAATTTTCCAATACCTATTCCCCAGCCTTGCCCTACTTTCAGCCTGCACACCTGGACCACCCTTGCTTAGGGGCTTTAACAGGATAGAGACAACACCTATCCTCATTTTCTCTGCCTGCCCTAGAAGAAACATGACAAAAACGTGCTGACATTTCCTCAGCTTCTTGTCAATTTTACAATCTCAAGATGTGAGGATGAAGGACATGAGCAGCCAGACTCCCAAGGATTTCACCGAGTGGCAAGTACCTTCTTTCTTCTTTCTGCCATTCACTGAAAGGTGAATGTCCTGAAGTCCATAAACATCTTAAGGTCCTAGCTAAAAGACGAGCCAAGCATTGCTGCTGCTCCTCATCTCTCATGAAGAGATTTCCTACTGACATGAGACAGGCAATGGTTTCCAGAAAATCATTTCAAATTCAAGTGAAGGATGAGGCTCCCCTTTCATGAATGACAGAGAAATGCTTCAAGAAGGCAATCTGCTGGCTATTTCACAACTACCATCAGCAAAAACTGGAGTGTAAAGGTCAGTTTTGCACTTAGCACAGAACTCAGGTAAGTAACTGCATTGCTCAGATAATGTTCACTGGATCTTACACCATTAATTTACTCTTTCTTTAACTTTTGCTTCAGGTGAGATGTATTTTTTAAACAAGAAACTATTTAGTCTTGGCTACTGTACCTGCATCCTAAAATAACTGGTACAATCTGTAAATTCTCAACCACATTTTATCTGCTCTTTCTGAATATCCTGGTTTTCAGGAGTTTCTGTCCTTTCAAAAAATTTTGTTGTTTTCTGTTTCTCCTGATGTTTCGCTAGAAGACACTG
>VWZP01007456.1:1026164-1095021 GCA_013396995.1 Dicaeum eximium | reverse complement strand
TTTTTTTTTCTTAAAGGATCTGCCTTCCTTACCCTCACTTCTTACTCAGAAGCAAAAGCTATAGCCTGCAATCATGGGTACAGACATAACTGAAACATAAGAACAGAGTTTCTTCTCCACTTACTCCTCACCTGTTCCATTAACAACATATTTTAGACTTTTACTGCAGGCAGTGCCAGCAACCTAACTTATAAACACAGTTCATAGAAGGGAATGGGATCAACTGACCCCACATTCAGGCTGGTTTGTCACTATGAGGTCTCCTTTTGGCAAAGCAGCTTGTAACTGGCTTAGGCCACAGTTAGCCTCAGTAGCCTGCAAGTCAGGCTTCCTCTATTCCCCCAAATAATATGAAGAAAAGCTGACATTATTTAGCCCTTCCTGTGCAGATCATAAGATAAAGCCAGTTGAAGAAAGTGTCTGTGGAAAGAAAAATAAAGAAATAAAAAGATCTGAGGAAAGAAAATCAATCTCTGAAGGAAGTGAAGACAACAGCAGCCTCAGGGAACTGCAAAAATGTGACCTGAAAGAAGACCCTGTGATAACTTTAAAAAAGCTGGCATACTTCACAGGAACGTGCAGGTTCCCATCTCGCAGTCTGAGTCCTTCCAGATGTCTGGCTAGTGGATTGGAAAGGTCCTTCTAACAGGGATTAAAATACCACTGCTTAACTGCAGCTCTGCTACCCAGCAGTTTGCCTGTGAGAAGACAGGCTGTCTTTATCTCAGCTGCTGACTGCTCAACCACCTATTACCCAGATTTATCACTCTGGCAATAAACTAGTTAGGGAAGGAAAGTCCCAAGGTAAAGAGTGACATTCAAGTGAAGCAGTTCATCCTTTTTTGAGAATGACATTAGGGAAAAAATATTCTATGATGCTTACTGATTGCCATTAAAAATTGGTTTTGCTGGAGATCTCATCAGTCTCCATGCCTTGAAGCAAAGATCTAAGACTTGAAACAGAAACTGCTCTATTGAGGTGCACTGCAGAAAACCCCAAACAAACCCAACACAAAACACCCAACTAAAACCACATAACCATGGCCAGGCCAGTGAGCATGTAAACAGTAACCCCTTAGTGTTTGGCATCAAAGACATCTGGAAGATGGGGATATGTCCTGAACACGCCATACTCTGGGCTGCACAATCTGGTGATGCCTTTCCTTTGACTCTTCCCATTGGCATGGTACACTCAGGTACACCTCAGATAAAAACTGAATTATTCTTTCTCAATACTTCCGCTATAATGATGCAAGCAGGTGAGGGGAGAAGCAACTCACACAACACAGAAGGGTCAAGTGAGACATGTAAAGTAGAGGAATGCCAAACCCAGAAAGGAAGAGAAATTAAAATAAAAAAGGAAATAGGAGGGGGAATACATGTGGAAGGGATGGGATAGGGGTATAAAGGTATAGCAGCTGCTAGGGATAAACATCCAGTGCAAAGCAGAGGGTGATGTGAGGAGGGAACAACAACCTAGAAACCACTAAGAAAACCCCAACACAAAACCATATTTTTCTGACTCAGAGTAATTGCTGGCTAACCTTCAGCACCAAATCTTCACATCTGCCTCAGCTGTCAGGGACAGGCTTGAAACCAACTAGCAAAATAGAAATCATCAACCTCCTCTGATTGACCAGTGAAGAACAGCACCTTATTACCACCACTAGATATTCTGCAGAGTCAAATAATAAAAATTCAGTGTGATCTTAAGAAACTTCAAAAACCTTGAGCCATTATGGTTCCACACAATAGGAATTCATTTCCTTCTTCTCATAAATTTATAAAACGTTAAAGAAAAAATAAAACCAACCAACCAAACAAAAACCAACCAAAAACCCATGTCAAGAGAAGGCTGCTGAATTGCACAGTCAAGCATGGAGAGGCAAGGTACAGCCAGAGACAAGGTCATCTGAACAACTTAATCTTACTGACACATACAAAACATCATACACCACAGTTTCATTCCCAAACCACACTTCATCACTTCATCTTGTCATGCCTTCAGGATGCTTGGCCAATTTTCTATAGAAGCCAGAAGATGTGTACCCATGGAAGCTCTCCAGTATGGCAGGCCTCCACTTACCCACCACAGAGAACACAGCATCTTCCACTCCCATCCCTTGGCTGGGAATGCAGCAATAAAGACAGGAGCACAGCATGGAAGCAGCAGTCCAGGACTTAGATGACAGCAAGCCAATGAAGAAAATAAGCGCAAGAAAAAGATCACAGGGATTTAAAAAGAAATAAAGAGAGGAAAAAAACCCTCCTAGCTTGCTCAGTCATTGCTGTCAAAACAAAGCCTACTCAGAGTACAAGACTCAAAAACATAATGGCCAGCTTTGCAGAGAGGGGAAGTGCAGGCAGGGAAAGACCCTACAGACCATTTGGGACCAGGGCTGTTTGGCATACATTTGTAAGCTGTGTATACTGGAGACAAAATTATCTGTGAAATTAGGTAGTTTCATAAAATTTCTATGAAAACAAATTAAAATAAGCTTTTGACTGAGTATTTCTACCATCAGTTTGCAACAACAGTTTTAGATTATATTGCCATGAGCAAAGAGACAGTCAGGGCTCTGATCTTCTGGATTACCCCCAGAGCAAACCTACCTTTTGTCACAATTTAGGAAGCATAAGATTCAAAACACAGGCATTAAGTCAGCTACTCAGAGACTGAAGTCTGGATATCTACCACTTCTATGTGTGCCACAGTGTTTGAGACAAGCATACAAAATTAATACTACTTGCACTTTGTGCAAAATTCAAATTGCAGTGTTACTAAATCAAAAGAGGCATGTTGTTAAATTCCAGATTCTCAAGTATTTAGACAGAGTAACGAGAGCACAGGCAAGGAAAAAGATTAGAGGATTTAGGAGGACTGTTTAATGGGGCTTCACTACACAGCCTTGACCAAGTCAGAGTGGGGGAACCCATGGTGCTGACAACCTAGGAACAGTTTTCTTCTACTTAAATGTGCAAATGTTGGTCAACAACTCCAGAGAAAATCCCCTGACACCCAGTCAAGAGACCTACAAACAAACGAACAAGAAGAATTCCAAAAACCTGCTCTGAAACAAGACATGAACACACATGATAATCATAATACATCTGAATGTTCAACTACATGCTTACATAAACCACTGTAATTTATATGTTATGTTCTCTAACTATAGACACAACAGTTTTACAAAATAAACCTGAGCAGCAGTGCAAGCTTCTGCAGTTGGCTTCAGAGATGGGTTATATGAAGACCGAAGTCACTGGCAAGGGTGAAATTTTTTTCTTACCTCTTTCCTTAGTGCCCAAAGCACTCCTAAAGCAAAGGTTTATCTGCTGACTTCACAAGCGATTAAATAAAAGTACAGAATAGATTTAAGAAAAATTATTAGCATATCAACCTACTAACCATAAAATTAAGTTGAAAGCAGTATCAGTTTATTCTAAAATATTTTTCCCCAACTTGCCCCTTCTTTTCCTCCTACTTTTTCTGGTATAGAGGCATGCTTCCCCCCTAGAGATTCTTCAGCTCCAAAATAACATGGCTTCTTCCTCAGTGGTACCTCCAGACTTTATGACTGTGACACTTGAGTCCCATGTGTCTCAGAATTTATTCAGCATATGAATACCAAGAAAAACCTATTTCCAGTAAGTATGTGTAGAAGAGCCAAGTCCTTTTAGCTGAGGAGGTGTCTCTGAAGTGCTGCTTCACCACCTTGTCACACTTACAAAACCGTTCTCCATTCTTCAAGAGCTTTTAAAATGGAGAATGTGTGTTCACTTCAAGAACTCAGCTTGGATCAATTATCAGCCTGATCCGACAAACTTGGCGCATTAAATCTGTCAATGTGTGACTGCAATAACAAAGCCCTTGCAGAAAAAAATGGAGACTGTTTTATCCAAAATCAAACCGGTAATGCATAAAAAGAAAACCATTATTCACACTGATAATTAAAAAACCAAAACCCTCTTAATCTGCCTCATTTTGCATGTAGGCTAATTAGAAATAAACTTGCATATCAACAGCTTATGCCTTTGAACCATCTATTTGATTATAATGTCAAAACAGGCAGTCAGAACTTTATACTGCTAACTGCACTTGCATTCAGTTTATAAAAGGAATTATACTCCTTTTAAACATCTTTACACAAGTGCAAATTCCCTTTTAGTTCACTATCAATTTTCCTCAATCTCTTTGAGGACCAGGAGAAAACAGTAGTTCTGACTTTTAAAACAACTAAAGCCCAAACTGCTGAAGCAACATATACGTATCTCCAAACACTAAAAATGCTTCAGTATCTTTACCATACCTTTAACATCTGGATCATCTATATGGGGTTCCAAATTTTCTATCATTTCTTCTAATTCTTTCCTTGTTGCCATAGGAATGCTTGGAGACACTGGCATAGTGAGTTCCTGAATTTCTCTATCAAGTTTTACATCACAAGTCTGCTGAAGCTCAAAGTCAATATCTATTTCAGGAAGTGGAGTCCTCCAGAAATGGAAAGAGTTGTATAATTCCTGCTCTGAAAGAGAAGTTTCCTGTGAATCAAGCCCAGTCTCCTGCAGATCTGTTGTACAGCAATGACAACTTTTCTCGTTCTCATCCGCCATTTCCCCACAAGATTCTGAAGGCAAAGTGCAATGGAAGGATGATTCAGTCTGGAAATCAGTTTCCCTCTTGGAGTTATTTGACACTGTATTTTGATCTTCTATGACATTTTCAAGTTTTGTTGCAAAATCATCCCCATCATCACTGTGTGAAGACAGATCCTCTGTATTGTTGTGCTCTTCATCTGTTGTGACATCTTCTGTGGTCCTGACTTCCTCACTGTTAAGTGCCACAGAAAACGGACATTAAAAAACCAAAACAGACTTGTTATGCTCTTGAAAATTCACACACATGCTATCAACTTGTTATTTGTCGAAGTAAAATTACTTACACCATAACAAAACAGAAATCATAGAATCACAGAAGGGTCAAGGTTGGAAAGGACCTCTAGAAGCCACTTGGGCCAACCTCCTTGTTCAAGTAGGGACAACCAGAACCAGTTGCCCAGGACTTGTGTCCAGACAGGTTTTGAGTACTTC
The DNA here is from genome assembly GCA_013396995.1 of Dicaeum eximium. Classification (NCBI taxonomy): domain Eukaryota; kingdom Metazoa; phylum Chordata; class Aves; order Passeriformes; family Dicaeidae; genus Dicaeum; species Dicaeum eximium. Next base: position 1,089,930 of record VWZP01007456.1, on the reverse strand, counting down.
AGAGGATGGATACTTCACAGCCTTCATGGACAACCTTTGACAGTGCTTAGTCATACTCATAGTAAAAAAAAAAAAAGTGTGTTTTGATGTTCAGAGGGGACCTCCTGTGTTTGGCATTGTGGTCACTGACTCTGGTCCTGCCACTGGGCATCACTGAAGAGAGTCCAGCTTCATCCTCTTTTCACTCTCCCCTCAGGTATTTATGAACACTGCTAAGACCCCCCTGCAGTGAGCCCTCTCTCCTCCAGGCTGAAGTCCCAGTTCTCTCAGACTCTCCTGACAGGAGAGATTGCTCCAGGTCTCCCTCTGGATGGCAGCACGACCTGTGGTGAAGCAGCCACTCCTCCCGGTTTTGTGTCATCAGCAGACCTGCTGAGGCTACACCCTGCTCCACCATTCAGATCACTACAGAGGATGTTAAACAGGACTGGACCCAAAACTGACCCCTCTCGTACACCATCAGTCAGTGACCTTCAACTACGTGCTGCTGACCAGTGCCCGCGGGCCCAGCCAGGCAGGCAGTCCCTCAGCCCACCTCACTATCCCTTCATCTGACCCAAACTTCAGCAGCTTCTCCACAAGGATCTTACAGGGGACCATGTGAAAAGCCTTCCTGAAATCCAGGTACATGGTATACACTGCTCTCCCTTGTCTATCAAGTCAGTCATCTCACCACAGAACATATATCCTAATTCTGGTCTATGAAGATGAGAAGATCCAGATCCTTCCATTTACCAACTATTAAATGTATCCAGTAAAGTTAGCTTTTCTAACAGTTCATGCAGAAGAAGAACAAGGAAGCAAAAATAACTTGTAGATTGAGCAAATTTACCTGTTTTCCTGTGCAGAACCACAATCTTCTGGGTTTTTACCATCTTCTTCTTTAAAGTACTGGCCACTGCTGGATGGATTAGCAAAAGTTGATATGAAAGGCCCCAGGGACTGAAAAGCTGCTTGGCGAACCTAGTGGAAAGGGTCCAAGGTGAAAAAACAAAATTATATATATAAATCTTGCTGTCTGATAAAACATCAAATGCCTGCTATTAGGAATTGAAAGGGTCGTAAGTCTACTAAGGAAATCAAGAGCAGAAGCTCTTGTACGGAAAGAATCAGCCAGATATGTACGGAGTGCCAAGATTTAAAAAAATGTTAAGAAAAATGAAAAAGCAGGGTGAAACCAGTTAAATCACAGGTAACCAAACCGACAGGCTTATTCCCCACAACCAAAGGAGGAAGAATCTGTTTAGATAATAGAAGCAGGTAAATTTGAGAGCTCAGCTCAGAATTTTAACAACTTGAAAGGAAAAAAAAATCATGTAAACAGACAGATTACACTTTCAGAAATTTGACTGATAAGCATTATATTTCTTTCCCTTTCCTATTTGGCTATGCCGTGCATTTGCTCCTCGTTTCTCCTACTATTTATTCTCCTCTTCTCAACAATTCTCTATCTCAATTTTTGTTATTTGATTAATTCTGCTGGGCTACAACTTGCATGACTTTCCAAGATCCATGAGCTCATGCTTCTGTGCAGATGATCCTTTGCTCTTGGGAGTAGTCTGCTAGTAACAAACTTAACATTTAAGCATAAATCTTCAAGATGGCAAATAATAAAAAAACCCCAAACATACAAAAAACCAACCTAACCCCCCCAAACAACAACAAAAAAATCCCACCCAACCCCCCTAAAAAAAACTGCAAACAAAAACCCATCAACTCAGAAACAATAAAAATTTAATTTATAAAAAACTTCCCACCACCAACATCCAAAACACCCACAAAACCTCAAACAAATCAACCTCCAAATCAACCAAAAACTCCACCACCCCCTCCCCGAAAGAACGACACGGTGGTAGGGAACCTGAAGAAGTACAAGAATATCATAATTAATTTTCCAGTTTTGTTAATGATTCTCAGCAATGTTAAGTCACAGGCAATTCTGTAGCTAAAAAAAGCTACTCCACTGACAGAGTTTTTCTTACATGCTGCAGTGAAAATGTGAGGGACTCTCTACACCCATCAATGAACTAACCAGTCTAAGAACAATTTTGTTTGAGGTGCATGGAGCAGGTTAGATTACCCACACCCATGAGAAGTTCTACATGGAGTATTGCAGTAAAATTCTTCAAATATGACAGCTATTCAAAAAATAAAAAGCAATTCTTACCCATCGTGAAGGATCACTAATCAAATTAATAAAAAGGGTTGACAATTTTGTCCTCCGGACTTCCTGTGATGTTGCACAAGAAACCGCCATGAAGCACTCAGCACAGGCTTTCCTAACTCCCCACACATTATCAGAGCAGAGCTGGAAAAACCTCGGCAGCTGTTAGGAATATAGTGAGTGAGTTTGCAAGTCTTAATAGGCAGCACTTGTTTCAAAACAAGTTCTCTTTTCACATTCATTCTCTTCACCTGGTTGTCCACCTTCATACTCAGATGCACAGTTTAACATTTGCAAGACAAAGAACACACATTCAGTAGCACCACGCTTCTAATCTGCTGCTTTCATATTACTTATAGATACACATAAGGAAAATTCACCTATCTAAGGAATAGCAAGGAAGTACTAACTCTTAAACCTGATTTATACCCCAAAAAATGTCCCCAGAAAGCCCAACTTCAAAAATACCCCCAAGACCAACAAACCTATCCTAAGACAAGACCTCATGTCTACACCATTTTTTCAAAGCAAGGACAAGAAAAATAATAGTGCTGCATTATTAGGAAACAATTCTTTACTGTGAGGGTGGTGAGGCACTGGAACACACCGCCCAGGTAGATCATGGATGCCCCAAGCCTGGAAGTGTTTAAGGCCAGGTGGATAAGGCCTTGAATAACCTGATTTAGTGGAAGGCATCCCTGCCCATGAGGGGAGGTTGGAACTAGATGATCTTTAAGGTCCCTTCCAAACCGTACAATTTTTTGATTCTATGATTAACATTTTACCTATCAGAGACCAATTCAGATTTTTTGTAAAATTCTTACTGAAATGCAAAGGAATAGCATCTTCAGAAAGAAAAAAATTCCTTTCCCACCTACACTTCTCATTGTTGGATTTATCAACCTCTGCCACCCTCTATCCTACAATGCAGGACATGAACTGCAAAGAGGAACAGGGGAATGAGAGAAAGACTGCATCTGCTCAAAAGAAAACGTCTGAACAGAGCAGTGGTTTTAATAAAAAAACTGAAGTATTTTGAAGGTGCTTAGGTGCTTGGGCTTTTTGGACACAGTAATGGTAAGGGTGGACAGATGCAGGTGAGACACAGATATGCACAGCTGCCTTGGCTTGCGACAGGCACAGTGACAAAATAGGAGTAATCCAATGGCTGTTGCTACAGCCTTGTTCACAGTTATTGATGTTCAGCTGTTCCTACTCTCGCAGCCAAGTTTTCTGGACTTTGCCTCTAATTAAAAAAGCTTTTAGATTAGAAAATGAAGTTTTATCATTCAGCTTTTTACACTCCTCCTTTTTCCTAACAATAATCCAAGAGAACAAAATGACACTTTCTGTTGTAAGAAGAGAACCCCAGCTGTCCTGCCACATGTTACTGCTTTCAAATGAAATAATCATCACTTTTTTATTTCATAGTAGTCTAAGCACACCCTCTACAAAGTTTTAATCCAAATTCATTACGCTAATCACTAAAAAGGCAGTTGTGTGAGAGAAATCAATTTACATCCCGAATCAGGAAGCATATGGGATGCAAATCCACACAACTAAACTTCATTACCAAAGGACTTAAATCACTCAATAGAGCTAGAGAAAAATGCAGCAAGAGCTTAATTATGCTTTAAGAGCATAAGAAACGGCCTGAGAGCCACAATAGGTGTGCCCATCCCAACACCACAACTGCAAAAAGCTGCAGAGCCTCTGGCTGAAGTCATGCCTGCATTTATATTCTGTCCATGTAAGTCCCTCACTAATTCAGGGCATTGATTCATCAGCCTCTGCTGGCCCTCTACAAGCTCACTGTCCATATTCCCAAGAGGAGAAAGCCTGAAGAGGGATCCAAGAGCTTGAAGAGGGATTGAAGAGCCAAGCTGATTTCTGCTCCCTAGCCTTGTCATGTCTCCAAATCTATCAACATCCACTAGCTCCCCAGACCCACCATGGGAATGCATGCATAGTCAAGAATCCTCTTCTCACCACTCCATCCAGTTCCCTGCTTTTCCATTTTGAATTTCTGTCTCTTCCCTTTATTTCATTTCTTATTTCCAAGATTCATTTATTTCCTTTACCTTTCTTTCTCTTTCCCTCCTTTCCAGGAGGCTGTTTGAGGCAGGAAAACTGATTTGAAGAGATTAAATCAATACATAAGCCTCACCACTCCTAACACTTTATCCCCCCTGTCATGCTCCCCTGTACTTGCAATCCCTCATGAACTGCCCTTCTTTTGTAGCTTGTCTGGCTCGACTCCTGAACTGTATTAAGAAGAAAAACCCTTTAAGAAATGGCTTACCAGCATTTCTTCGGTGGCTTGCTGTCCAACCACACTGCAGATATCCCCAAAATTGGCTGCACATACCTTGCAGACAGAATGCAAGAAATAAAGACTAAGACAACAGTTTTAATACAGCAAAATCCAAGAGGAAAAAAAATACAAAAAACTTTTAAAATCAGAAAAATGTGTGGTTTTGATTTTAAAAGCTACTTTCCCATTCCACCACTTTCCATGGTTTTTAAAAAATAAATAATTTTCTTTTCTTCAAAATCAGTCAGTCTTTTTTAATCATAGAAGAAACCCCAGAACTTAAATGACAAGAAAAGAGGATAAAATGTATCTGAGGTGCTGTCAAATTAAGGAACACATGCAGGTGTCAAGGGAAATAAGCTATTCAATGGCAGGATGAGATGAAAGCACAGCCTTCACACCTAAACATCGTGATGGAATACTGGTTTACTTCATTTTTAATGAAGATGAGCATCTTTAATTCCATCTGTGCTCAGAGATATGAGCTCAGGTGGCTGATGATGATTCAGCCACAGTTGGTTCACGTTTTTCTGGCTACCAACACAACCATGAGGACAAATGCCCAATCACACTGCAGCTATCTATAGCATAAGGACAGGCAGATTATTTTTTTGTTTCTAGTAATAAGGGTAGTGATTCTGGAAAAAAATCTCAGTGTCAAATATTAAAATCTGTGGAAATGCGAGATACAAAAACGCTCAGAGCTTTTACTTATACATGTCCCAAATGAGATCTACCAGGAAAGTTTCTTAGTCACATTCAAGTTCCAAGCACATGACACACTTTTTATGGATAGTCTAGACCAGACGCTCATACTTCATACCTTGCGAACATGAAACATCCTGCAGTCACAGCACATCTCGCAGAACCTGGGAAGCACAAGTCTTTCCGTGATGTCCTTTCCAACCATGGAGGCCATTTTGCACATGATCTAACGACAAGACAGACACCAATCAGACATGCCTGCACAACACACCGTTCTGTTTCAGCTAAGCAGAGGCTTTTTACATCTACTCTCCATTCTGATGAACATAATTTTACTGAAAACTGTGAAAAATACTGAAAACAAAATGCCATTTGAATTGAAAAGGTTTGGTCACTTTTGCAAAGAACTGTGTTTCCCATTTCCTTGTCACGACATGACATAGATATGGAAGATGGCATTGATCTTCCAATAAACTGAATCAAATTCCCAGCTAACAAAGATAACTGGACTCTTAGAAATTATTCTCCTATGTTACACAACAGAACTTTACAAAAAAAAAGAAGTACACGATTCTTTTACTATTTCAATACAAAATGTATATATGTACAATGAACAGAAAATTACTGACAATTAATATACTTAAGAGACTTCTGAGTCCTGTATGGTTTAAAATTAATTACAACACTACACTGCAACTCCCAAACATAAAATTCCCAAAGAAAAAGAACTCTTCCCTCTAACCGCTCTTTCATTCTAATTTGTGCTGAAACTTAAAAAAAAAGCTTTAAAAAGCAAGAAGAATTTTACTTTTACCTTTCCCAATCATGTCAGTAGAACTACTTACAGTCTTTCCTCTATAATAACAAATAATGGCTTTTCTAACCTCTAGGGGGTTGATGAGGTACAGAAATTTCTGTCAAGTTTCAATACCTTCAAAACCATGAAGACAGATAAAACTAATATGCTTACACTTTATTCCCTTATGTAGTTGTAAGCTTCATAAAGAAGCACTAGAAATTTGGTGCCAAATGCAACAGTGCTGGAGCCTTTTTACTGTTTATCAGTCCAGCCACTGTAGGAAAGTAAAATATTAAATGAGGTCTCTCTCAAGCAAAAAAGAAAATAAAAAAAATTCCCCCAGTAGAAAGCATCAATATAAATTGCAATAAAAAAGGAAACAAAAGGGCCTACATCTGCCATTTCTCCATTATAAACTGACTAATCTGCTTACTATTTTAATTCAACACATACATTTTAATTATGAAGGTTGTGTCTAATGCAAAAAAAACCCCACCAACCAACCAACCATGAGTTAATCTACTCAGATGCTTACTACTTTGTCCAATAAAACACAACAAAATCAATAAAGAGAACAGGCATACAGCAAAGAGCAACAGAATGGAGGCATTAAAGCTTTTGAACTGATGGAAATTTTCCACACAGGCAATTTAAACTTCCATAAAATAAACAGACAAACCTTCAAAAATTAAAAAGCCAACACAGCAGATGCTTTAGGAGTCAATAAAATGAATCCCCCTGCACTGTCTTGTCCAGCTGCGGTTTTTTTATAGCATACGTAAGCTACTGAATTTAAATCTTAACTTGACCAGGGTGTACAGCACTGACACAGTACAGAATAAGTTACAGATTTGTTATGGAGAAGGAATATAACATTTTCTTTTTAGTAATGGCTGTGCAACTTGGAAACATACCACCACCACTGCACTATCAAGCATTCAGGCAAACTTTAGGCTGTGTGACTTGTTAGTGCTGTTACTTACAGCCACAGCTTCTGTCTTCACATCGTCGTTGCTGTCTGGAGCTGTCAGATCTATCAGCACAGGGCACACTTTGGTCTCCACATCGTATCTCTCGATGAGCTCTTGCTCCAACAGCACTAACAACGCTGCCTGGCTTGTTTTTCTTACCTGCCATAGAAAGACAAAAATTGAACCAAGCAACTCAAAGACAGTTTTATTTGCTGAAATACATGTGTCCTGTATTTTGGAAGCTGTACCTATATACCAACTGCACATAGTGACAGGACAAGTGCTCCACAAGTGGTTTTCCAAGCACTTTCACATTTGCTGTCCTGTGTTTTAAGAAGTATGAAGGTGGATACCTGCCTTAGTTGACGATGTGCAGGTGCTTCTTGGGCTCATATGCAATTTGTTTTAACATCAAAAACAGCAGTCATGGCAAATCTCATGCAAATGTGTGAAGAAAAAGCAGTACAGTGAATGGAGAGTCACAAATTTCGCAGGAAGATGAGTTTTACTAAACAAATCCTCTTCTTCTGAGATTAACAAGAAATAGGCTGGCAAGGAAGAATTGCGTTTATTTCCAATGCTTTAAAATTCTGAGACACAATTCTGCTTAGTCCCATTAAAAAACAAAAATTGTGCACATGTAAGATACCCATTATTGCCTTCATAGCTGACCAATCCCTGCCTCTAAACAGAGTAATTTCACCAGAAGAGAAAACATTACATACAGCAAGAGACTACATATACTGCAATGCAGCAATTTTGGGAACACCTTTGAGCTCTTTGTTTCAGAGATCCGCAGCCCAATGAACTATTCAACAGAGGTTAACACAATGAAAACAATCACTGAATCTTCTAGCAGGAGAACATCAGACAAAGTAGAGTTGTTGTAATATACACGAATTAGCAAAACAACTACTAAGAATACATTTGGGTAGTTATTTTTAATACATAAATTTTGAAAAGGGCAAGGAAAAAGGTGACAAATTTAAGAGGCCTAAAATATTGAAAATAACATATCAACTAGTATTAGTCTAGTTTGAAATGACTGGAGAAGCCTCAAGAAAGCTCTGGACAAGCTAGAAAGAGAAACAAACCACAAGAGTTCAATCCAAAACGTTTACTGAATTAATATACAAGTTACTGGTAATGAAGGTACGTCACAGTGTTAAAAAACTGAATTATACAAAGGACTTCGTTTTTCATTACTATCGTTCCTTTTTGTCAGAATTTAAATTATGTAAGCTTGTCTAAATGACTAATTTTGTCCATATGAATACAGTATCAGACAAAAAGCCCCAAATCAGGACAGATCACATGGGATGTAAAAAACTGTCATAACATATTCTTTAAAAGTTTTTCTTTACTATTTTCTGTAAATAGATTCATAATACCATGTAGTTCATGTCCATTCCAAATCTTTATATCCCAAAATATAACACAGTTGTACGTGTTACACAGTTGTGCTAAATTTAAATAATTTGTCATCACAACAGTATTTCACCAGCTAGCAAACTACTCCTAGAAGAAACTTACCTGGTTATTCTGGTCTGCGAGGTATCGCACCACAATAGGTAGTAGGTATTTGGAAAAAGCATAAGGGATTGAAGGTCTGTTTTCTTGACAGAACATAGCAATGTGAGGCACCTGTTCCATCAGTTCTGCCCGCACTGTTGGCTCTGTAAGGGTCAAAGGAAAACCAAAAAAATAGGCACAATATATGTTTACAAGCATGCTCCCAGATCCTGCCAGAGTAAGCTTCTTACAGTACTCTACACACAAAGTATGTTCTCAAGTGTTCATTATGTCAGTGTGTTTGCCAAGCTTCATTTTGACCATCTTTTTACAAAACCAGAGAAAACTACACTCTGTGCTGCCAAACTACTAGAAAGTCACATCTCACATTCTTAGTAATAAAACAAGAACAGGTGTAAGACAGCAGCCACCAAACATTGTGAGTATCAGAATTGTCCAAACTGCCTATGAGCCTCACCTGCTTCACAGAAATCTCCTACACAGAAATCCCAGAACTGGCACCACCGTGAGAAGAAAGGAACTTCTTCTCACAGCAGGGAGTCTGGGCCACAGCCTCAGATGGGAAAGACCCCACTGAGCAGGACAACCAGCCATAACCACAGATGCTGTTCTTCATTCTTTGCTTTTTAAGGCTACTAATGTAACTGTCTGATGGAAAAGGTCCTGCATCTTTCCAGCTGCTTCTGTTAAACCTTTGAAATGTATTTCTCACCAAAGTTGATTATTTAAAAATATTTAATTCAGTTTTTAAATTCAAGAAATGGCGCACTGCCTGGATGAATCTGAATCCCCACAGAATATGCACATATATCTGAGGGATCAGAGAAGAAGCAAGAGAAACAATACAGGCATGGATTAAATTCCAACTATTGGAAAAACAGATTCAATTTAAGAAGCAGAACTTTATTACGTGCCTTACTTCTCCATGGGGATAAAAAAAAATCAGAACTAAGTACTTCTGCCCTTTCAGAATTTGCTGACATAAGCAGTTACCATTGGTCTACTGATTATCTACAAAAAGACATAACAAAACCCATCAATTACTCTCAAATTATACTAATTTCATTTACAATATTTTAAATAATAATATGTATATGTCACAGGATAGATACATATGCCTTACTGAATTTTTACCTAAAAGTTGTTCTCGTAAAACTTAATGGTGTAACCTGACCCATCTTCCTTAGAATACTTGTAATTAACATGATTCATTAAAAATCCAACCTTTTGTTAAACAGAAGCATGCAATATGCATTTGTATTTAATATGGCAAATGTGTGCAGCACTTGGCTTTCTTGAACACTGGCTACAAGTGTAAATTCAGCTCTGAATAAAACATAACAAAGACAAAGCAAGTCCCCTGCTGTGTGCAGTCTTTTCTTCACTGAAGAAAATGAGAACAGAAAAGATCACTGCACACAAAGTAATTAAACGCCTATGGGCTCAAATTCTTTCACTACAGACTTAAATTACTTTTCCTATAGTAAAACACACCAAAATCAGAGTTGGAGGGGACCTTACAGATCATCAAGTTCCAACCCCAGGTGGTAGGGGTTCCACTAGACCAGGTTGCTCAAAGCCCCATCCAACCTGGCCTTGAACACTTCCAGGGATCCTCTGGAAAGTTTATAACTTACTGACAAAGTTGCAAAATACAAAATGAAGTCTCAGACAAATCAATATTGTATAGGTTTGCTTTTGATGACAATAAAGTAAAAAATGTCTTCCAATCTGCTCTGTATCTCTTCCCAAATGTTATCAGGAGCACACAGGAGAAAAACATTTTTATTTAAACTTCAGATATGCTGAAACACGTGCAGGTTGAACTCCATAAGCAACACAGGCATCCTGAGGTTCGTATCGAAGAGGTCAGATCCTGAAGAACTATGTACCAAAGTTTTAGCAGATCTAACAAAAACTTAACAAACACCTTAACAAAATGCTGAACTCTAGTCTAGTGATCACTAGATCACTCCATCTGTAGCACTACATGTAACAGCTGACCAGAACATGCACCTGTAACTAGGACAAACTAATAGTTAATGAGATGATTAATTCCAAAAGTTGAAGTCTCCATATCATACTAAGAAAGAAAAATCTTTCTATCGTAGTAACTCATCTCTTGCTTCCTTATAAAAGTTAGCCACAGCAGTCCTTGGAACACAAGGAAGTGAAGGTGCAATTGTTCATTAGGATGAGGTGGTGGTGGGGTCAAACAAAGTAGATCGGGTGCTTTCAAGAGCCAAGTTGGCAAAAATATCTATTTTCTTCCTACATTTAATTCAGTTCTGGTCCTTTCATCTGACAAGGCCTGGATTCTTCAATTCTGAAGAGGAGTTTGAAGTGTGCCTGAGAAAGGAGTCCTTTCACATGCCAACTTTGATACATCAACGTGTTTTTTCCCACCTGTGTGACAACCTGCCCAAAGGTGGCTGAGTTAAAGAAGCCTTGCAAACACCCTCCATTTGCAACTGCCCAGTATCCACTGAAAGCAGAGGAACTGCAAATGGAAGAATCCCTCCTTGCTGAGTACAGTTTGAGATAAAGGAAGACATCATCTCTGCAAACAGGCTGTACACAGCCCCTCTCCCAAGAACAATTTGTTTGAAAAGAGTGTAGATGGCAAACAGAGCAAGATGAGGAACCATCAGGCTGGGTAAGGAAGATGGGAACTTGATGGACAAGAAATTGGAACCAGTGCCCAAAGCTAGGGCTGGAGGACTTGTGCCCACCTTTCCCATAAGGCTGTTATTTCAAGACATGCCCAGGACATGATCAAGTGGTACAAGAGACTTGGGTAACAACACTTATTCCCTAGGACCTTGTTCTCCCATCTTAGGCCTCATGCCTTGTTTCTTGTGGCAGACAGAAGATGACTGGGGGCAGGAAGGGAGAGAGGGCAGAGGTTAAAGGGGATGGAAAGTAAGCAAAATCAATCTGACTGAGGCTGGATGTTTGGCAGCAGTGCTTCTTAAATGGCTTCTAAATTTGCTTCGGGCAGTTCCCACCCTCCCAGACACAAAATCTGCAGCTTCCATTTATGCCAATGCTACTGCTCATGCAGCCAGACAATAAACCCTATCAAAGAACTGATCTAGCTGATGCAGCTTTTGCCTCACCATAGCAGCATCATTAAACAGCAAGAACTGGCACTTAATATTGATCTCCCTGCACAATCACACAACTCTCTCAAGTAGCAGAACTGTCTGATGATGGAAGCAAGCCATGCTAAAAGAAGGTGCCAGAACTGAGGGGAAGAAGCAAAATGCTGAGAAAGCCAATTCATTCTGTTGCCTAGTGTGAAGCTGTGCAAAATGTTCAAGCTGGGCTCTTCACAGAGTAACTGCACACTACTCATCTGACTGCAGTCTCAACTCTCTCTTGATGCTGAAGAAATACCTCTGCAACCAAAGCCAACAAGAAGTCTGTATTAAGCACATCAAGAGCTGTGTACATACTTTGGACACCAGGCACTCGAAATGGGGAGACTGTTTCCATACCTCTTTGATACCTCTAAAGTTTGCCTACTCACTGATAAAGCAATGGCAACACTCCCTTTCCCACCTTGACAAGGTATGCTGGGACAAGGTTTGCTGGGAAACTGGATTCATATATTTCTTCATGAAGCACTCCAGTAGAGTGCAGGATGTACCAAAACCATGAGATCCTTTTCCTTCAGAACAGGGTTCATCTATTATCCAGCACTTATGTCAGCTGCCTGACAATACTAATGACCTGCAGATGTAAAGTGAGCCCCTTTCTCCCTGAGCTACCAAGTCAGCTCTGGCTTTTTGATGAACACAGGCAGATGAGACGATGCAATTAAAGATTTGAAACATTCATGCCCAGGAATGGATTAGAACTGTAAAGTCACCTTAGTTCTTATGTTCCCTAACTTTTAAGTACACGGCTCTGGGATCTTTGTAAGGTTGATTCAAAGCAACAAACAAGGAGTGCTGTGTAGGGAGCTGGCTGTGTAACACAACACCATAATTCGCCATCAAAAGGCGTTTGTGCAGTTCTGGGGAATTACTGCTGCTATGCAAGAACCTGAACCTTAAGCTTACCAATTTAGATAAGAGCTCAATTCTTCCAAAGGCTGAAGCATGTGTTCCAGCATGTACTGAATAGAGCCTAATCTTGCAGTCTGATGCAGTTATAGTAGAGTTTTTTTTGCATTATGTTTCCTTAAGACCCAAGCAACAATGCCAAAAAGTCCACTGAAGCCAGAGAGCTTTCTCATTCCCTTCATCTATTCCTCAGCTTGAATAGGTGGCAGCTCCAAGCAGGGATTCCAGGAGGCTTCAATACATAACCATGTCTGCCATTTCAGTTTAAACACCCCTGTTGTTTAAAACCAAATTTACAGCTTGGTCATTGTGTTAGTTTTGGCCGGGACAGCATTAATTTTCTTCATGGTAGCTGGTATGGGGCCATGTTTTTGATTTTTGCAGGAAACAGTGTTGGTAACTCAGGGATATTTTAGTTATTGCTGAGCAGCACTAACACAGAGTCAGGGCCTCTTCCGCCTTTCACCCCACCTCACCAGTAACTGGCAGGAGATGCACGAAGAGGGGACAGAGCCAGGACACCTGATCACAGCTGGGACACCCTAGACCATGGTGTCATGCTGATGATACAGAGCTGAGGGAAGAAGGAGGAATGGGGGGAAGTTCAGAATGGGTGGTGTTTATGGTCCCAAGCCACTGTCAGGTGGGATAGAGCCCTGTTGTGAGGATGGCTGAACAGCTGCCTGCCCATGGGAAGTGGTGTATGAATTCCTCTCCCATTTGCAGTGAAGACTTGAGCATTACCCTGGTTCTTACGTTTCCAGCACAAATCCAAAACGTGGCCCAATATTAGTTACTGTGAAGAAAATTAACCAGCACAGCTATCAACACAGTGAAAGTGCACAGCAGTTACATGTTGCTTCATAAAGCATAAGCTCATCCAGCTGGGGAATACATCTGCACTCTGTGGGGTTTTTTTGCACTGTACAATATAGTCGAGGACCAGGCTTTCACACAGTATAAACAAAATCTGGGAGAGTAATTTTGCTTCACATCAAGTTTCTATTTTAGACAGTCTGGAAAAATCTGTGTACAGCTAGGTTCTACATAACATTTGCCTGGAACAGTATTTTTCCGTTTGGCAGAGAAAGTATTTTTAAATGCTGATCTTTTCAAACTATCTCTTGAATGCACGAAGTCTATCTATTCCTTAAAGTAGCAATCTACTAAAAAGAAACCCTGCAACTCGTTAAAACAAAAACTTTGAAAATAAGTACTAATATAAAAGACTAGATTTCCTTACTCATTAATATTTTATTTCATTCTATCCTATCTTGTGCATTATCTAGATACAGAATTACACCGAATTGAGTTTTAGGAATCAGGCAAAATTAAGAGAATGACCAAAGACAGTGAAAATAGCTTCCATTTCTTCTGTTCAGGAAATAATTTTGAAAAGAAGTTTCCAGAATAAAACAACATGGTTTTACCTCTCCTAATTTCCAGACCACACAAAACCATCAATATGTTTGAACCAGCATCTCCAGAACCTGGGCAAAATTTTTTCTGCGTAAACAAACCCTCAGTTTTAGCTATTGCACAAATGACCATTCAAACCAACATCCTAAACTGACTCCAAAATCGTAGAAGTAATTAACTATTTCTTCTTCATCCATGAAAAAACACATTTCCCCTAAAATCTGACACCATCTCTCATGTAAAGTGCTCACTTGGCTACTCCTAGCACACACACTCAGCTTGGATATATAAATGTGTAACGTTTATTTCAACCCTGCTGAGCCTTCAGTTCACTCTCTATTCCACTTCAGCTATGAGGAAGTAAAGCACCACCATCAGCTGCATACTGGAAATGAAAAGGGGATTATTTTAGAACTCCACAGTGTAATGTCAACTAGTTGCTTCAGAGCAGTTATTTATTACTCAAGTGATTATTCCCCCCACCCCACAGAGCCACCCCACAACGAGATTTATTTCACAGTGCTTTATTCTGCAGCAACGTAAAGTATTTTTAAAAAGTCTGCAGTGCTTTCATTATCCCACTATGAACATTCTCAAATACAAGCAGCAGTGGATTTCCACTACATTTGTGAGAAGTTGTAAGGTTTTTATGTTGTAAAACTGTATATGAAAAACAACCAGTGATGATGTTAAAGCTGCTTTAACTGACAATTTTTATGAATGTTTTAAGTACATCTGAATATTAATAATATTGCCCTTTGGTCTTATTAAGGGTTGTGAGCAACAGGGAAAGGTGCAAGTGCATGGCTTTGCATTAACACTTCTATTCTATAAAAGAATAATTCACAGAATATCCTGAGTTGGAAGGGACCCAGAAGAATCATCAAAGTCCAACTCCTGGCCCTGCAGAGGACCACCCCAATAATCACACCAATAATCATATGCCTCAGAGCATTGTCCAAATGCTTCTTGAACTCTGTCAGGCTGGTGCTGTGACCACTTCCCTGGAGAGCCTGTTCCAGTTCCCAACCACTCTCTGGTTAAAGAACCTTTTCTCAATATCTAACCTAAACCTCCCCTGGCACAGCTTTATCTACCCTCTACTTTCCCAAGGATAACTTTCCATTTCCCTCTTTTTTTCCTTCTGCAAACACACATTTCCCTTTCGATTTCTACCATTTCCCATTTCATCTTTCCCTCTGACTTCCCTACCTCTTTTGAAGATAAAATAAAAGCTAGACAAGTGGAAATACACTGCACCCAGAGCCCATCCCTTTTAGCTTAGGAGTCCAGCAGAAAGGCTGATGTGTCTGACACGTGTGCTGCTTCAGTAGTCAGGCTCTTTTCTCCTACTAACCAGAAATGGATTTCATTAATGACTGCCAGAGCAAGGAGTGAAACACAGACTAATGAGGGAAGGTAAAGTCACCCTTAGTCACTCATCAGATGCATGGAGAGGCAAAAGAGGTTTACATCAAGCACAGGAAAAAATTCTTAGCACAGCATGAGGTGGGAGATGAGGTATGGAAAATCCTGAAACAAGAAGATGGGGAAGGGAAGAAAATACAGCTGGAGATATTGGCAGCTGGGAAGGCAAATATTGGCATTCCCATTAATATTGCTTACATATGAAGATTTTTATTAAATGAAATGCTGCAGTATGTGCTGCTTGACAGGTGATGTTGGCATGTCTCAAAATACCAACAGCAGTAATTGAACCTACATTAATAAAGCCATTTAAGCACACTATTAAGTAATTAGGGTTGTGAGGCCATCCACATTAAGCCTGATTATAGAGCTTCAAAACTTAATGACCAATTAGCCTAAGAATTGTTTTCGAAATCAGGTTGTTTTGAAAACTGCATTTACAGCTGATTCTTTGCAGTAAAGAGATTACTTTTCGTTCAAAAGAAAAACATCCTAGCTGGCTATATTCAGACAAATAAGCACCAGCCCTTCAGGATGTTATTTTATTTTCCCCCATCAGTTCTTTAAAAAGGTATCTATGTGTATCTATTTCATAGTTAGCTAAATTACATGTGATTTTAGAAATGAAGATACAGAGTTTCACTTTCAAAGAAACTTCAGAAAACAAAGCTTCTGGAGACTCTTGCACACTAAGCAAAAGGCCAATAATGCAGTAATTCTGGCTGGGACTAACTTTCAAAGCCAGTTAATCACACTTCAGCACACAATGATGAAATCTTGTATCATCTAAGCCACTCACAAGCTGGTACCAAAAAAAAAAGGTTTTAATTATTCTTGTTTACTTAAGTGAAAAACTCAGACATAAGGCCCTTGTTCAAGCTCTCACAAGCCTGTGGCCAGTCTACATTTGAGAATGAAGAAGACCCAGCTATCTTAATATAAAGATAAGCATTTTTAATCTAACAAGGGTTTATAGGGGATCACTTAACATTTGCCAAGCACTGGGCTTGTATGTCAAACTACTTCTTGGCTTGTATAGATTCAAAGACATCATAAAAACATCAAAGTGGGAAGTCATACCTAACACCCCTAAAGAAACAGAGAAATTACAAAGTGATTGAACAACAGATTCAAAAGCAGTACAAGGTATCTTTCTTAGCTGTCACTACTCTAGGAAACTCAGTACCAAAGACAGCAGGAAGTCCAGTTTAGGACTGAAAAATACCCGAATTCCACAGTAGAATCACAGATTTAACAGCAACACCCAACTACAGCAATGAAGACAAACACTGAAGTCTTCCAAACAACTCAGATTTGGAGAATAACTTTCTTTAGCAAGGGTCTTGGGGGAGGACATTATTCCCCAAATGCCACTTATGGGTTTCCTCCATGGAAAAGCTGTTCTGTACTGCCATGCACATACAACACCAGCACAAGAGACCAGGGCAGAGCAGACCCTGTGTCCTGCCAGCACTGGGAGCAGCTCATTTCCAGTACCACCTGAAGTGGTATTTTTTCCCAGTAGAAACATAACAGTGATTTCAAGGCTACAAGTGTAAACTGGAACTAATTAATTACAAAGAGTCCAAACTACTCTGTCAGGAGAAGGCACACTTTATATCATTTGTATGTGCAGACACAATGGTAATCAAAACTCTCTTTCACAAAATACAACTCCCTACAAGCCTACTCAAAGGGTCCAAATGGGTTTCCATCAAAAGCTATTTCTTTCAGATTTTTTTTTTACAAAAAGCTTTTTATAAAACCAGTTTTAAAGCTGATATTTGCTTTTGCCATGATGCCTCAAAAAATGTGTCTTGGCTAGCCAGTTGGTACCTCAAGATATGTATCAATCATAGCAAACCATACTCTTATAATTTTATTCCATCCTACAATCATATATTTGGACTCAGAAATTTTCCTAGTAAAGATTATTTTTATTCCACATTAATACACTATTTAGCACAACTAAGATTACATTTAGGTTCTTAAAGTTTTATCACAGTAGACAAAGAATGAAAACTATTGGAAATTCTCCTGCTTTTGAACACAGAAATGTGTTCAGCAAAATGCTGCCTCAGTATAGCCCCAGCTTACTAAAAGGTACTAAAAACAACCAAAACAAACCTGAAAAAAGCAAAAAAAAAAAAAACCACACACCCAAAGAATTTTTTAAAAAACCCTGAGAATTTTTTTAAAAACCCAAAGCTCATGTCTGAGAAACATCAACCCAACTACAAGACTTCTGAAATTGCAATGTATTAACAGGACAGAGGACTCTTTGGCAACTTTAGGGTAGCTGGTATTTCTAGTTCACTGCTGTACCTCTATTTTAGAAATCAGCATCAGCTGCCCAGAAAAAGAACAGCTGTTGTGTATCCTGGGTGTATTCTTCAATTCCAACCTCATTAAACCAACTACTGAAAAAAAAAAAAGTACCTCACTTTCTATGTCTTGATTTGACAAGAGGAGACAGAGCTCCAAATGTTAAAAGAACTGGCATAAGACTAACAAGCATCAACAATTAGAAATGAAAAGACTTGTACTTAGTAATAGTTGACTTCCAAGTTTGGGTTTTTTTTTTAAATTTATTTAAACATTTAAACATGAAGGTTTGACTTCAGGATGGCTCTACCCATACAAATATCTTGCTCTAACCAAGCAAGCTAAAACACACAGGCACTTTTACAGTGTTTTCTTATTCCAAAATCAGGGGCTTTTATGTTTTACAGACAAATTGGACAAAAAGAAAATACTGTAAATGGAAAGGAGCAAGACAAAAATTAACAAGTCTAACAGTAACAACCTTAAACATACACACACAAAAAACCCAAAACCCTCACAACAAAACCAAAAAGCCAAAACTAAAAAAAAAAAAAAAAACCAAACAAAACAACAAAAAAACCCACCCACCCACTGTGCTGCAGTATGAATAATAGTCAAGCTCATATATTAAGAAGATACAAAGCAGATCTAATGAAGTTCCCTAATGAATTTTCACATGGTTTAAAACACAAGGATATTCTAATAACCTGTCTTACCGAAACCAGCCAAGTCCAATACAGCAACTGCTTGAGGCACAAGACTCACAGTTAAGTTTGCAGAAATTTAATTTGTGGGGCAGCTGCAGAATCCAGTGCTACTAGTTTGGCAGATCTGAGACAACTTCTACAATGCAGGAAAAGCCTGAACTGCTGCTTTTACTGACGCTGAGAAAATATCAGCCCTGACTAAAAATGTACCCCACCCTTGTTAAAGGCAACAAATTGATTTGAGCTCAACTCTTGGCTTCCACTACATTTCTGCCTAAATAAACTTCAATTTGACACACTTAGTTAGTCACCAATGAAATGCCTAAGGCTACAAGTTGCTGCAAGAGGCCATTTTCCCTTGGACACATCTGTCCTATTTTCTAAACTGAAGTGGAGCTTCAGAAAGTTTCTGATGCTCAAAACTATTCAGAGGGCCACACAAACAGGCAACTGTATATGCAGATTTCAGAAGCAGAGCTTTGCTAGGAAAGCACTCTATAAACAGTAGCACGCCACTGTTCTCAATTAAACACACATTTTATTTTAAGTGAATAGCGACTTTTCTTCCTTTTTAAAGAATCCTTGGAGAAGTACTCAATACAATTATGTAATGCTTACAACAGGCTACTTTTCCTGGCTAAAAAAGGACATTCCCTCAGAAAAATAAAACCATGCATTTTAAATTAAAACAGTAATGACAGAATAACAGAAATCAGCAGAACATATTTTTACCCTTGGAAAGCATTATCTTCAGCAGTTCCATAAAAAGGGAGAAAAACTAACAGACATTAAATAGAAGAAACATTTTCTTCTCATTCAAGATTTAATACAAATTTATCTTCATAGCACTTCCAACAATAACAAAAGAATGTCCAGATCTTTTCTGATGTTCTGCTGCTAGACTTTCTTCCTTCTGGTGTGTCAAATGTACCAGCTATGTTGAAATCAAGCCCTTAATTCTTTCTAGAGCATCTTTAAGCCAGAATTTTGTCACAGCTGTGTCCATATAATTTTTCCCTTCATCTACTCCCCCATCACTTTTTAAGTACTTCTTTTCTTTCACATTTGTTTTTCATTTTTCTCTTGCTTTTTCCTTTTATTCCAAACACTCAGCAATCCCAATATATTGATTAGCAACAGACACACTGGACCTACAGAGTACTCCTACTCATAGCAAAGAGGTTGCTTGTGCAAGCTCACTAAACAGGACCTCAAGAGCAGACTTTTGGTATCTTCAGGGATATGCTTGGTAGAGTACCATGGGATAAAGCCCTGGAGGGAACAGGTGCCCAAGAAATTAGTTAATATTCAGGAATCACCTCCTCCAAGTGCAGGAGCGATACATCCCAACAAAGAAGTAGTCAGGCAAAACCACTGGGAGGCCTGCATGGATGTACAAGGAGCTCCTGGACAAACTCAAGCAAAACCAGGAAGCCTACAGAGGGTACAAACAAGGACTAGTAGCCTAGGAGGAATACAGAAAAATTGTCCGAGCTGCCAGGGATTGGTTAGGAAAGCTAAAGCCTCAAAGAATTAAAACTGCTCAGGGATGTCAAGGGCAACAAGAAAAGGTCCTATAGGTACACCAGTGATAAAAGGAAGACTAGGGAAAATATGAGCCCTCTCTAAAAGAAAATGGGAGACGTGGTTACCCCAAAGATGGAGAAGGCTGAGGTACTCGATGTTTTTCCCTCAGTCTTCAGTGGCATGTTCTTCACCTGCGTCCCAGAAGGCAAAGGTGGGTGTAGCAGTGTGCCTCCTGTTGACAGGGTGACTAAATTACAATAGAATTTCTAGGTATTCTTTGTCTCCTAAAAAAGGCAAAAACTCCAGAAACTTCTCTTCAAATTTGGTACAGAGACACCTCATAGGACCCTTTGCCCTTCACCTCAAACTTGGGGCTGTTGGATTAGACCAGGGCCAACAAGTCCCGCCTGAGCCATTAGGTAGAAAAGGGACAGAACAGAAGATTTGATCGCTTTTGTGGGGTGCTTAGCAGGAGCAAGCATCTCTTGCCCTGGCACTGCTTTTCTCTGTAAAGAGTTCGTTATTTTCTTTCTTATTAAACCCTTTTCTGTTTCAAACACCGCCACAGGAGCCATCCTGCTCATTTTGAAGCCATCCGGGTAGCTGGGCTATTCTGGGTATGAAGGGATCGCTAAGAGCTCATAAGATCTTCAGGTGGGGACTGGAAGAATGAAGAACTGCCCACAGAAAACGATCAGGTTCAAGATCATCTAAGGAACCTGAAGGTACACAAGTCCACAGGACCTGATGCAGTGATCCACAGGTCCTGACGGAACTGGCGGAAGAAGTGGCTAAGCCACTATCCATCATATTTGAAAATTGTGGCAGTCTAATGAAGCTCTCACCAACCTGAAAAGGGAAAACAAACCCCTCATTTTCAAAAAGAGAAAAAAAAAGACAGGACCAGTCTCACCTTGGTGCCTTAGCAAGATCATGGTACAGCTCCTCCTGGGAACTGTGAGAAGGCACATGGAAAACAAGGAGGTGATGTGTAAGAGCTAACACAACTTCACTAAGGCCAAACCATTCCTGGCAAATTTGTTGGCTTTTTACAATGGGGTTAAAGTGTTGGTGGATAAGGGAAGAGCAACTGACATCATGTACCTAGACTTATGCAAAACATTTGACACTATCTCGTTATGTCCTTGTTTTTAAATTGGAGAGACATAGATTTGACAGATGGCCACTCAGTGGATAAACAGCTGGCTGGATGGCTGCACTCAAACAGTCGTGGTCAACAGCTTGATATCCAAGGGGAGACCAGTGACAACTGAAGCTCCTTAGGGGTCAATACTGGACCAGCACTGTTCAACATCTTCGTGGGTGACACGGACAGTGGTATGGAGAGCAGACTCAGCAAGCCTGCCCACTACACCAAGCTCTGTGGTGTGATTGACATGCTGGAGGGAAGGGACAGCATCCACAGGGACCTTTATGTCCCTGAGCAGTGGGCCCATGTGAAGCTCATCAAGTTCAACAAGGCCAAGAACAAGGCCAAGGTCCTGCACCTGGGTTGGGACAAACCTTGGTACCAATACAGGTTAATAGAGAATGGATTGAGAACAGCCCTGAGGAGGTGTTGGTTGGTAAGAAGCTCAACATGACCCAGCAACGTGCACTTGCAGCCCAGAAAGCCAAACATATCCTGAACTGCATCAAAAGCATGTGGCCAGCAGGGTGAGGGAGGGGATTCTGCCCCTCTGCTCTGGTGAGACCCCACGTGGAGTGCTGCATCCAGCTCTCGGGATCCCAAGATAAGAAGGACATAGACCTGTAGCAGTGAGTCCAGAGGAGGCTCATGAAACTAATCAGAGAGATAGAGAAGCTGTCCTGTGAGAGAAGGCTGATAGAGCTGGGGCTGCTCTTCTGGAGAAGACTCTGGAGAGACCTTACTGCAGCCTTTCAGTACCTAAGGAGGCCTGAGAGAGAGCTGGAGAGGGACTTTTTACAATGTCATGTAGTGACTTGATATGGGTTAACGGCTTCAAACTTAAAGAAGGCAGGTTTAGATTAGACACAAAGGAGAAAGTCTTCACTATGAGAATGGCGAGGCACTAGAACAGGTTACCAGAAGTTGTGGATGCCTCATCCCTGGAAGTGTTCAAGATCAGGCTGGATGGGGCTTTGAACAACCTGGTTTTGTGGAAGGTGTCCCTGTCCATGGCAGGTCCCTTCCAACCTAAACCATTCTCTGAATTCTATATTTGCACTTTTACCAATTTTTGCTGCTTCTCTTACCTTCACACCTGGCTGCCCAAAACAGTGTCAAGAAACAACTTCAGCATTTAAATTCTGTCAAAACTTATGGGAGCTTTGCACAGATGGTTTCCAAGTTTATTTTAAAGGCAAGAAAGTAATCTTGATCTACAAATCTAAAATAATCATGTAGATCTCTTGAGTAGCAAAAGTACATAACAAAAGTTACTAAAAAAGTACTGCTGGAAAGCTGCAGTCCTACATTTTGAAGAGCTGTAAATCTGTTGATGAAAATAGTAAGGAAAAAAGTCATCTTTGGGGGATGATTAAGAAAAATTAAATTTTACAGTATTTTAATGAGTTTTCAGAAGCCTAGTTTGAATATTGGAGAAAGAACATACTGCTACTGTGCTAAACACAGGTTCAGCACCTCTGACTTTCCCACATCAACCCAGTAAAATGTTTAGTGCTACCTACCTGAATCATCAGCTAATCTGCTGATTCTCTCCAACACAGCAATACAATCTCTCTCATCATCACTGACTTCCTTCAAAGTGTCCAGCAAACTTCGAGCCACCATTTGCCTAGTTTACAAGAAAGATTAAAAATCAGCATTATTTGTGTCCAGAAATACAGCTAAATCAGAAAGTTGTGCAATCATACAAGTTTCTTACACCAAACAGAATTTTATATATATTCACTTTAATTATAAATTATAGTATATTCAGTTCGCCCCGCTTTGGGAATTCTCACTTCTGATACCTGGCATAATCGTAAAGAATTGTAAGCTTTATATGTAACATTAAAAGTACATTTCATTTACAAGGATAAGAGAAACCAGCCACCAAGACCAGAAATAGTAATCATCTGCTAAGTGGGCAAACAGGAGCTGAATATTAGGAAGTCAGAATCAGCCTTCCATCCTCATCCATGAAGTCCCTAACTTGTTTCATACAAAGCAAAGTAACGCTAGTATCATTCAAATGGTTTTTAACAGAATTCTGAATTTATTTCACAAAAGCATGAGCACTCAAGCCGAAGATTTTTATACCAGTGGTGACATTTAAAAGGCAAACTTCATTTGAATGCTATGGGTATATACTGTGAGCAGTGGGTACACACTGTGAAAATAACACGTACTACCCAACCCATGTGTATCTGAGACATACATTAAGCAAAGTAGAAACATTAAGATAATATAAAATAAGTCATAATTAACTCAGTTACTACTTCGAATGCACAAGAAAATTTTCTGTGGATTAATTTATGAGTGACAAGATATAGTCAGATTTGGGATCCTGTCCTCTGAGGTTCTGTCACAGCCTATGCTACGAAGTCATACCCATTAGGTACCTAGATAGCCCTAAATGCAGCTGGGAATGTGTGGCAATCAACCTTTCTCCTCAAAAACAGCCTGCAACAGCATAACTCTTTTCTCACCCTAATGGATAACATGGATTACATGTTCAGTTCGGAGAGCTAGCAGAATTATCCCTGGATAATGGAATGGGAATGGGCCAAGGAACAGTGTCCAAGACACTGGTAGATCTGGTAATGCCCTGGAGCAACTTAACAAAATGCTGAAGTATCAAGTGTCAAGTGCCAGGTATTTCCATAACTGAAGGACAGAAACACTCCCAGGATGTAGCCTAGGCAGAAGCACTGTTGACAAACAGCAGTGCTGTAGACAAGAGCAGAGGCATACCTACACTTTACTATGTTCAGTACAAGCAGTGAACGTGAGCAGTGGTCAACAACTGATGAGAGAACAGATGGTTACAATTCCTAGTGCACAAGGGAAGCTCAAGAACTTCACAATTCTATGCAATCAGAGAAAGGCAGGAGGTTTCCATGAATTCCCAAAGCTACGCACACATTTTCTCCTACTGAAAATCAGTAAGTTAAATATTTCACATTGGCCACTTGCAGAACTATTTTAAACTAAACTGTTTTGACATACAGATGTATAAAATTTTCTAAAAACACAAACTGAAGAAACCATTGCCTTTAACAAATTTCTTCTCCCTCAGTCTTTTCAACTCGACAGAAGTACATCTCTCAGCAGAGATCTTGATATGCAGTTAAAATTCAGCCATAAAACCCCTAACAGAGGGAAATAGACTGCATGACACACTAACCTAGAAGCAGAGTTGACTTGGTCTTTTAAAGGGCTGGACAACACCTCTGAAAAGAGAAGAGGAACAGATGAAGCAATTTCATAAACCAGCCTGTGTGGACACATGTCTCCTACATATTAAATGTAGTCTTGGAAAGTGAGAGACAAGTCAACTAACCCACTGAGTCTCAGCAAGTAGGTAACCACAGTCAACAGCACTACAACCCATCTAATAAACAGCTCAAAATCCCATCTGACTCCTGGGGACTGTGGAATGGCTCTCTATGCTGGGAGTTTTGATAAGACTTTCATGTCCTCATGGAGCTGGACTGTAGTGGCTGAATCTCACAGTGTCTTCACCAGTTCCTGTGGCTTGGACATGTGGCTATGCACAAGGCCATAAACCTGCTCAAGAGGAGGAGATGAAAACAGAAATCCTAACCTGAAGTAGACTTATCTATTAAACCCATTCAACCTATTCCATGCACTAAATGTGAGATGGCCCCCACCTCCATCCAGATGGTACTTCCCTCTTTAGCTTGTAAAGGAATCAATGGATCTACTTCTAGAATAAACAGATTCTGGTAAAAAACAAAACAGCAAAGGGCACCAGACTAAGCTAAACTCACTTTAGCAAACCTAACTGGGTAGGCAGCCAGTAATCACAGAGTAAACGCTAAACTCACTCCATTCATTCATTCATCTATCCTATGTTCTGGAAGATGATGGCCACTCATGTTCTCCAAACATTAGGCTTTGATCTAGTTCTGCCAAGGTGTGCTTGGTCTATGACTGCCACCTAAGCAGCAGTACATCTATTTATCCATTAAATAGTTTACACATCAAAGAAAGGCCAGAGGTCAAAGGCTACAATGTAGCATGCAGTACAAGCAGTTCCAATATTATGCGCAAAAGTGGAGGATATTTACCAAAATTCAAAATTTCATAAGCCTGTCCAAAATTAGGAAAAACTGATAGGATATCTTGTACACTTAGGTAGGTACACTTAACTGCAGTTAGCAGCAGGACAAAATGGGAATGGATTATAAACACCCTGTCTTTATGCCCACATGCAGGTGACAGGTATTTTGAAAAGTGACACACAGACATAATATAGGATGTGAGAATATACAATGAGAAGTATTATAAATTCCTTAGCTTTGCTTATTCAAACTCCTTTGAACATCATTAGTCCTTTAATAAATTTCTACTTTAGAATTTAAATTACTTCATCTGCACAAGGAGCATATTTAGCTAATAAACATATGTTTCAAAAACTAAAACAAAACCAGAGAAAAATAAAAGGAAAAAAGAGACTTTTTTTCTTTGCCCATTTTTTCAGAACTCTTAAGTCAAAATTTCACAGAATCACAGAATATGCTGAGTTGGAAGGGATCCATAAGGATCATTGTGTCCAACTCTCAGCCCTGCACAAGACATCACAAGAGTCACAGCATGTGCCTGAAAGCACCAAAGACATTTTGTTTAAATTAATACTAGCAGTAGTAACTGAGCTTGGCAGTATTTCCCCCAAACAAGCTCGGAGAATACTCACAATAAACTCCCACTTTCAAAATCAATATCTTTGTACCCTTAAGAAGAAAGGCTAAACATGCTGAGGTACATTCAAGCATTGTTGAAATAATTACAACTTTTCATAGTGCTTTGGGAAAGTTCTGTCCTTTCTTAGTTCAGCTTAAATAACTTTAACATACATTTAAAAGGTAAAATTTCTCAAGCTATATTGTTATATTTAAGTAATTTATTTGCAGACTTGCAAATTTATGTGCAAAAAAACCCTGGTCTGAGGTTTGTTTCATTTTTTACTACCTTTTAATTTTTGACATACAGCAGGATCAGAAACACTGAGACAAAAAGAGAGTAAAGTTAGAGATCAGGAGAAATAACCTAATTTATACTAAAATTATGAGAAATGACCCTATCAGAACAAAGTCAGTATAGTTTCACCTGCACATCTTCAGCACAAGTTTAGCATCTCCTTACTGTCAGTACTCAAACACCCAAAAAGAAACTACACTGGGCTAGGCTGCAGAGACAGAAGGGGAGAGAAAAACAACTGCAGCTGTGGGCAATAAAATAATTAACTTTAATCTGACCATACCTAAATGAAAGGCAAGGTAGTCTTGACATCCCACAAAACTGTCTTAGAGATGTTTTTCATATACATTACAGCATGGATTCTGTAATTAGAGTATTCCTCTGTTTTAGTGGGGGTACTTCATGCATGCAAGTCCTAGTTTTGAAATACACAGTTAAATGAAGTTCCTGTGAAAATCTTACTTATAAGCTGTGAGTACACACATATGCTTAATTTCTCTTTGAGATCCAGTACATCCTCACTTACTGCTGTTCTGTGACTATTTTGACTATTGCCAAAAAACTTTTTTCAAAGGACATCAAGCATTCTCCCAAGAGAAAAGCAAATATGTACTTCAAAACACAAAGAAGCCTGACAAGAGAATAGCTTCACATTATCTACATCAGATATAGTCTTGATAGCCAAGACTGACCATACTCATCAATGAGAGTCTCCTGCCAAGATGTGCTTTGGTTTGAAGAGAAAAAGCAGCAATAATTCCTCATAGGCTTATGAAAATGAAGGATCTGTGTGCAGGAACTGCCTCGCTATTCAAATAGATTTATTGCTGAGTGCTCTACACTTCTGAGCCTTCTTAATGAGGAATGGAAGCAAGTTCATGGCAATAAAGATTAGAAAAACCTACAAGGGATTTTAACATCAAAAAAGAAAAGAGACAAAAGCTATGCTCCAAACTGCACCAGCAACTAGCAACTGGTTTTTAAAGCAAGCAGCAAAAGGGAATCATCATGCTTGTATGTATGTACACACCAGTGCTACCAGATACAAGAAGACCCCGTGTTTTAGGGTGATGGCTCTGGCTTGCTGCTCAACATCTACTCTTGCTGCAATGTGATGTGAGATTATTAAGGCATATGATGGAGATGCTTCTCAAATCTGGTCTGGAGGCTGCCTCTTCAATGATCACACCACAGCCAGATTCCCACTTGCCTTATTTTACAGACAAACAGGGGTAATTTATTGCAATATTTGTCAGGTTCCCCTCTGTTCTCATAGGCAACATCTGTGGTGCTCATGAGCAACACCTAAACCAGTAAAACTGTAAACCATAACATACTAGAAGTTGTCACAAAGCAACTCCTTCCACCACTCGGGAAGTTGTTAAAGGATTGCCTACCTCTCTCTCTCTTTTTCAGTATCTTACATATTTAAATAAAGAAGACACTCATATTTCCAAGCCCCATCTCCTGAAATTTATTAGGACAAAAACTCTGATCCATCTCCACCTCAGAACAAGTGACTGAGAAATTATGAGCGCTTAAGGAATCCACTTAAAGGAGATTAGACTTTTGCAGCAGTTGCTAAAAATCCCTTCACTTTAATCATTCAATGCAATCACAGACTGCAAATACGCTGTACAGGGAGATGATTAACCAGATAGAAAAGGATAATAAAACCAAATGCAAAGAGAAACAATACCTAAAATGATAAAAAACTGCCATACTAAAAGCAAATTCATCCAATTAAAGGGGAAAAAAAATCTTCCCCTAATTTACCCAGATTCAATGATTATGTTTCAAGAATTTGGAATGTGTAATATGAAGCTTCCACAGAAATGCAGGTTCCAGGTCACAGAAACAACTGAAACATTATTAACTCAATCATAGTATTTTAAAACTTTTAAATTACTCATTAGTAACTGGATGTGCTGATACTAAGACATAGGAATAAACAAATGTAATTTAATTAATCTTTTTCCTATTAAATGCTCCAGCTCCTCTGCTTAGCAGAAATCCCTCCTATTATTCTGAGACTGACTAATGCTGAATCATCATAAACTGACTGCAGTAGTCACTATCATTTCTGTGATCTAAGTGCTACTCAGTTATACCACTAATAATTATCAATTGCTATTTCCTGTATTTTCTTATGCTACATAACACAATAGGCTTACAAAGAGAGCTAGGATTAAATAACGTTTGTACCAGCAAAAATAATCCAAACAAGCAAACACAGGGAAAAAAAGAAATCAGGAAAAACTAGTTACTCCGACCACCTTCCCCTGCAGGAAAGCACAGGATGCAGAAAGCTGGACAGAGCAATTAAAGATTCCCAGTTTATGCATGCCCATATGCAATGCAATCCATATTGAGAAATCAGACACAGTTTTTTCTTAGGTGGGCAAGTAAAATATTAGGACCAGCATTGTTGGTTAAAATTCAAGACACACAACTTGAGTTTCTGAGTTTGTTCTCCTCCCTACCGGCTTTTATAACATAATTGTCACCTGGAGCCCTGAAAGCTCCTCTTCCCTCCCTCCCCATGAAAAGTTAAAATATGCAAAAAATCTTGCCTGGTAGTATAAGTGCCAATTTCATCTTAAATTGTAAAATACAGCAAACTTTGGATTTCATGACAACACAAAATTTGAAAATGAGCATATTTCAGAACTCATCTGCCCATACAGGTTTATGCAGGTCATAACAAGAGAAACCATTCAGCAATTTTCAGCTTCGATTCAATGGTATGTTCACACACGTAGCGTGGAATTTTAAGTACAGTTCACGTGACTAAAGTTAAGAACAGGGCTAAATCCTTTCGAGCCCAGGCCATGAACAACAAAACAGAGGCTATCCTATTGGGTGGCTGATCACAGACTTTGCTTCTGCACATTACTGTATTAAGAATTCAACATTAAAGCAAACACACATTATTAAAAGCTTACTTGAAGCCCAAACTAAACCATGTTCAAATAAAATACCAGAAAACCTCAATGTTAACATATTTTATACATTTCTGTGATCCTGTTACTGTTTACAGTTCCAATTAAAATAAACTATGGGTTTGAATTTCTCCATTTGAGTGCAGAGTGTCTGAGTGCAAGGGGATGGGGTGGGATGTGTGTCTGTCTGAAGTATGCTACAGTACCTGTGCTCTTAAATGAAACAACCATCTCAGTGGTATTACAGAAACAAAAAGGGGAAAATGCAGAACACAGTATTAACTGGGCAAGTTCACTTTCAATAACCAGAAGCAGCAATACTCAAACTGTAAACTACAGAGGAGACTGATCCTGGAATATAGTCCTTGGGTTTCTCTTGGCAATCTCTTGACTGTTCATTATGCTCTCCTGACCCTTCATGAAGTATTTTCTTAAACTCCCTTTCACAAAGAGTTATGCATGGAGTTTCTATCACCTTACACTCCTGTGCCAACAGGAATGTTAGCATCTACAAAACAACCTGAACAATGTGCTCCAATTAATAAAGAAGTTAAAGAAATACTTTACTACAGTTGCTTAAAAGGTGAACTAATGTTTTTCTGTTATCATTAATATTTCGGTCTAAGTAGGAGGCGCATGAGCAAACAGAAGGAGGGGTGGAAACTGAAGAGTTTCGTAAAGGTGTTGGGGTTTTTGAAATTATTTGTATTCCATGCAAATTAACTTCAGTCAGATTTCAATCAGATGAATAGTTTGCATACCATTAGCCAGAGAGGACATTTAAAAAGCATACCTGTTAAATATGTTCTCACTTGCAGCGTACTTGTCCAATCTTCCCAAAGGTGTCAACATCTCATCTTGTGAGACAAAGTCCAGGGCTGAAGGTATAATAATCACATCAGACTCTGAGCTGTAGTCATCCACACCAACTATCAGAGACATCAGAAATATTCCTTATAATCACAGTAGTTTGACACTAAAATGATGTCTGTTGTTGGTCTGAAATACAGAAGTCTAGGCAAGGTCCCACTGATAACATATTTAGTAACTGCATCCCATAGTTCCCACCAGCTTCCCCAGCCCCCATAAAGTCTTTCCTATACAAGTGTGACTGATGATGTATAAATGGATTTTGAGTCATTTTCTCTAAGTTCCCAAGTAAGATTCATCACTAAACTTCCTGGATTTTTATATCTTATAGTATTTTTATACCTTATATTTTTTTCAAGCAAATTACTTTTATCTAATCGTGAAATCAGCTTTTTGAAGACACGTGCTCATATATTCACCACAGACAGCCCGGAGTTTATACAACATGATCTAACAGACCAAAAAGACTTGGTTCTAAAACAGAAAAATGTCAATTAAGCATGTAAAAAAAAAAAAAAACCCAAAACAAAACAGAGTGTGTTGCTAGATCTGACTACCAAAGAAAATGGGCACAATTCACCCACTGCATAATTATTAACCAGCGAATCATCAGGGAACTTCATATGCAGACCCCTTTAACAACACAGAACCAAAGAAGCGGAAAGAAGTCCAATCCTGTTCTGCAGAGCTGCTTAGCATGTAAAAAAAAAATTACCACCTTTTTAGTTTCCATATGCCCTCAAAACTGCTCTAAAACTCAGTCCCATAGCAAACACACACTTCTGTCTGCAAATGAGATCACCTGTTGAAAAGGTCACCTCCATTAGTCCTGAAAACACAACACTACAGTACACTACCCCTATTCTTCAGTCTAGCTAAATCTCTCTGAAATGCCTTTTCATTACTTGCAAATAGAGAAGATCAGAAGACAGACCTACAAGTCCAACAATGACTTTTTTAAAATGAACTCTAGAAGAGGAAGAAAAAATATCATTGTCCTCTCACCTTCCATACAATTACAGTGTACTATATAAATAGCTTACCAATTTTTATATATATAATTCATATCTAATTTATATATTATAATATAATTATATATATATATATAATGTGTGTCATTATTTTCAACATTCAGAATACATAAACAGCTACCACTGCATCTTCCTTGCTGTACTTCAAATGTCAAAAGACAAACACTGAGTTCTGGGAGAGTTGTATTTTTAGACATAAACTAAGTTAATGGCACCCTTTTACCAACAAAGTAATTCTCCCATTTTCTACAGAGAATTGTCTATAATTGTCTCCATTGTCTATAGAATATAATTGGACATCCACTGATCCCATCCTTGCACAAGGGACCAGATTCTGCAGTTGCTGATAGGACACGAAATTCTTTCCAGAAATCAAATGAAAAAGTGAAAGGGGAAGAGCAAGTGTTTAAGAACCATCTAAGAGATGGGAGAAAGGAAGAAAGTCTACTAGGAGCCAAAGGAAATGGAAGAGCAATCTGAGAAGAGGAATTAGTAGTGTTAGATATGTCTAAGGTAGAGGATAGAACAACAAACTGCAGAAGGAGGAAGAAAAGGCTGAAAAGAAAGATCAGCTGCAAAAAGCTATGGCAACACAAAGGGAAAGCATTTACCAACTCCAGGTTTACATAAGTGTTTGAACTTGTGTTTGGTTTGGGTTTGTGGGTTTGTTTGGGTTTTATTTTTGTTGTTTAGTTTGGGCTTTTTGCAAGAATCAGTTTTATTTTCAAAGGAAGTGGGAGGCGAGTAAAAATGAACTCATAGTGCAAGCTAGGAATTTATGCCAGGTTAAGTTAACAAGCAGCAGGCTACAGCCTTTCACAGGCTCGTAGGCCTTTCATTCAACCCACAAATCCAACTGAGACCAGGGATGTTTCTGTGCTTTCAGTTCTGCCATCTCACAACTAGACTATTTCAGTTGAAGGTATCTTCAACTATCATCCAGTCCAACTGCCCAACCACCTCAGGGCTGACCAAAAGTGAAATCACTTCCCTCTCCTCTTCCCATTCTCATCTACAGAAAATGATGAAGTCACCCCTCAGCCTCCTTCTCTCCAAACTAGACAGTGAAATTAGTTCTATGACAGGGTCCTATTTTTCTATTTCAGTGTCTGTTGATCATACTGTAAATTCAAAAACATAAACTGAAGAAACTATGTCAAAATACCAACATAAAAATAACTATACTGCTGACAATAACTACTTAGCTATCAAACTCATGAATACAAAAAAAATAAAAGGCTGACCATTACATGCACCACCAATTTTACTCACTCCATTTCTCTCTTCTCAACCTCAGCTTTGTTTTATGCTCCTCCTTGTACCCTCTACATTTATTTTTCTACAATTTTTGCCTCATGAAACCAGTTAAGTCAACCCAACTGCTAAATCCACTCTATATCAGATGTACATACCAATGATAAAAATATGAGTATCTACTCAGAGGATCTGTTTGATGTCTCCTACTAATTCAAACAGTGAGTTGTGTGGATTTGGCTCTGCTGAGTTTATGAACTGTAAAATTAGGCTTAGCACTACATTGAGCTTGATGTGCCTCTGCTACCAAACAACATTTATTATTTATATAATTCCAGCATCTCAGCTCATAGTCACAGAAAAGATCACTCCAATGACAACATCTTGATTAACACAACTATAATAGAAGGGTGGTAAAAATAAATCAATCAGCACATGAACAGTTTATAGTTCTATTAAAGTGCTGTTACAGTTACATTACGTATTCATTTCATGACATTTATCCAAGTCAAAAGAGACAGTCCATTCTAACAAAGAACTTCCATTCCAACAAAGCCCCTCAAGTGGATATTTGTCTTCAACTTGCCACAAACATGAATCACCAACATCTAACCACTCCTCATCTAAAATGAATAAAGGACATACTTTGCATTATTCAATAAACCAAGTCACTTTGCTATTCCCTCCACATTATACCAAAAAGGCTGTTAACTGAATATTGCCTCTTCAGCCCTACTCTGCTTTCCACCCAACTTTGAGCACTTGACTAAGTATCACAGGACCTTCTGTAAATTTTACAAATGCAAAACACACCCTGAACAACACAAGTGTACTGGTTTCGGCTGGGACAGAGTTAAAGTTCTTCACAGTAGTTTATATGAGGATACTTTGCACATTTCCAGCCTATTCACTGGGAGAGCACCATGAGGAATAGAAAAGGCCCTGATAGTGTTTAAGCCCTGTCTTCAACAGTAACTAACTCATCAGTGATTTATCAACACCAGTTTCAGCACAAATCCAAAACATTGTCCCATATAAGGTATTATGGAGAAATTTAACTCTATGTCAGTCAAAACCAGTACAAATTTTGACTAATTCAAATTCAGAACACAAATTTCTTCCTGCTTCAGAATGTAGAGCAGACAACAGGACCACGTATTACTTATCTACTGCAGAAAAACCATGGATCTATTTTCTTATTTTTCTCCGCTTTTTCTCTCCAATGGGTACAAGTACGGGCCAAATCCACAGAAAGCATGAAAAACTAATGCTAAAACTGAAAACTAATACTAGTGCAGAGCCTTAGGTACCTTCTAATCTGGTCTTGTGTTCACACCAGTGTGCAAAACTAAAGCTAGAGAAAACAGGAGTTTCCATAAGAACATGCTATCCCAGGAGTTCAAAGTCACTAGTGGTGTCAGGAGGAGAAACAGCAACTGCACAATGATGTCAAAAGCAACCACAGTGCTTCTATTTCTGTACATTCAAGTACCAAAGCAGAGCAAAATGAATACATTCATAATTTATCCAGACCAAGTTTGCAAGTTTCTCTTCAAAACTACACGACTGCCAAACACAAGGAAGCATCACATAACAAGACAGGCACTGCCTTTTGCTTCCATGTCTGTCATTAACCTGTTGTATTACAGAAGTCAAGTAACTTCTCCTCTGTGTACCTTCATTTTTCTGTCAAAACATTTGTTTGTTTTTTTGTAGAAGTTGTTCAAGCTTGTCTATCTATCTTGCATCTGGTCCATACTGTACTGTGTGAAAATATATACTAACATCCCCTGCTTTAAGCTCTCATGTTTCCCTTAAGCTTTCCTCTGTTTTATGGCAAGGATACAACAATAACTTGACACAGTTATTACTAACATGAACTGTACAGCAAACTTGCTGAGGCAGACTACATTTAAAGGTGCTTAGACAACCACTGCCAAGCTTGGCTGAGCATACAACAACAAAACAGAGGTCCATTTAAAACTCAGTCCCCTATAAAACCACAGCCTCTAGGCCAATTTTCAAGGGAGTTGGTTCTTCTACTATGTATCTCATCCTCATTGTATCTTTCACAAAGGTCTCCCATACTGAATCTTTTACAGAGGGGTCCACTAAATCACATTGAAAAAAATAACTACTATTTTTTCTTATTTAATAATGTGGGAACTCTCTGCCATAGACTGTTCAGTAACAAGGCCTATAGGTATTCTTTTTGTTCTTCTGTATTTGCTCCATGGCAGAAACATATTATTTGTTTTGGCACAGAAACTCAGTGACAAGAAGTCTATTTTTAAAAAAATAAGCAATTTTCAGTTCTGAAAGCTGAACAACAAAGAACTTTAAGGATTCAAGATTTCCAGCTAATATTAACAGTTCTCTCATTTTATCTTCTGAATCCCCAAAGAGTTCTCAAGATCTGTTGCAAAAACTGTATGGCAGATTTATCTACTCAAATGGACTAATTTTAATTCAGTTTCAGTAGAAGCTACTTATTGCACTCTACATCAATTGTTATCATATGGATATTCAGGATAATACAGCTCTTATATGAAGAAAGAACTGAGTTCTATTCTGCTGTTCAGGCAAGTAATTTTTCTGTTTAACTGTAAAGCAAGAATTGTAATCTCATGAGCCCAGACATTTGATATCATGACCACAAAATAACAGCAGCAGGTTTTGTTCTAAATTACTGCCCTCCATGCTACAATAGAATAAATCCACCTTAGATTCAGACTTCTGCAGAATATAAGTAGTATTCTCAGCCCTTCAATATTGTAAACACATTCACTTCTATGTAACTTTCTGCAACAAGCATCACTTTGCATCTGATGTGCTGCAAAGAGAAATTCACCTCAGCATGAGCACTAATGCTTAAACACTTGCATTTGTTCACAGCTGAACTCACTACTCTTAACCCTTTCCTACTGCACAATGTCCCAGCTCTGGTTCTGTGGTGACAACACAGACCAAAGCATCAGTGACATTATTTCAGATTAATTTGCTACTACATATTTACTGCACTGCTTCAGTAACATTAGCCAACAGCTATTGCAATGGCAATCACACAAATTTTACAAAATGTGCTTGTCATGCTGAATTCTACTACCCTGCCTGCCCAATCCAGGCATCACTCAACTGGTCATCACAGAACCCACCATCAGAAAGTAGGAGCTGGTTTTTTCCCATTAAACACTTAAAATCTACTTTTTAGAAGAAGGAAGGGAAGAAGGGAAGAAAGGTGGAAATTCAAAGCAGCTCTGATGCAATTACCACATTAGTCCCTATGCAGCACTTTGATAGCAGAGCTTGCTAACAGCCCAAAGCACAGCAAACCCTTTACAATAAAGCTTCAGTACAGGTTTGGGGGGCTAGGAACAGGGAGCGCTTAGCAGATGAAAGACATAGGAATCAAAAAATCAGCAGCTGTTTACACACAGAACTGATGCAAGCATGGCACAGCAAATTTCAAAGACCCAGTAGTCTAAATGTAAGACCTATGAGAATATTTTTATTTAGCAAAGGTCTTCATAAAAAGATAGCTATCAAGCTGCCACAGGAGCTGCATTTCTCATCAAGCATCAGAGGAAACAAGGGGCAGTACAAAATTCTGTAAGCAAGGAAAAGAGGTGGAGCCACACACAAGTTTGTTTCTTTCAGGGATACACAAGCAGCATTGAAAATCCTGATTTGCTCTGAAAAAAAAGGAATAGTTCTATCTCATATTGCTCACTAGTCATTTATTTGCACAACAGCTGAATGTACCTTCTACCGAGGAACAGTTTGCCCTGTAACAAACGCTGCTCCAGAGGAAACTGAAACAAAGAGAAGGACATCCAAGCTACCAGTTAAAACAATCAACAGTTTATATTCTGTCCACCTACTTCCTGTAGGGAAGGGAGCACGGCACGCCCATCACCAAGGCACTCAAGTTCCCGCTATTTAAGTCCCTGTCTTCTACCCCTTCCAAACAACTGCATGCACTTCAGAATCGTGGAATGAGGTTGGAGTGAAGGAAAAGCCAGCTACTGCAAGTAGGAACTTCCTCTAAGGTCCTTTTTTCTCTTCTAGAAGGTCACTACCATCAAAGAAAGGTATCTCTTTTGTCTCTGCAGAGCACTGCTGTTTATGGGATTTTTAACTGACCTCATGACTGACTGAGAATTTTGTAGCACTGGGAGGAAAATCCTACTTTTATCTTCAACCAACATGTTCTCTCTGGTCCTACCACAACAGGACATGTGCTGCACTTGGGGCTGTGCTGAAATTCTGCCACACAACAGAGTATCTGGTTCACACAAAACGACCAAGTTCAAACTGTAAGTGCCTTAACATTGGACTAACTAGAAGCGAGATATGAAGCAAGCAGCTGAAGCTCAAACACTCCAAAGACTTGTGCAAGCTTTGCAATGCTTGATGTGACCCCATGAGTTATGATACACCAGCTACAAGTGCTGTTCCACTTCGCAGTGACTTCGAGAGCATCATGGCAGTAACTAAAACACACTTGCTCGGGCTAAACACTGCAGAGAAGGCAAGCCCTACAACTAGTACATCCATAAGCTATAATATATGGCTTTGCAACATAAATCCCTTTCAACTTCCTAACTGCACTTTTCCTCTCTCTGCTTAAATCCCAATGCTCTTGACACACTGCTTGACAGCTTTCAAAACTCTAGGTGAGATAAACCTCTGTGTTTTCTAGGCATACAGAGAAATTCTTGCTGTAACTCTCCACATGCTTCCTATCTATGCTCAGTATAAAGCATAAAACTGGTCTATGGGAGAAGGTTGAGCAGTACAGAATGCAGTGGACTTACTCTTAGTAAAAGTAAGAACAGTCATGGGCATTCATTTCAATGTAATTTAATGTTTACATTACTTGCACAAGCAAGCATCCCTACAGACTAATCAAGCTGTTCCTCCTGTAGGCTAGAGAGGAAGGAAAAGGTAGTTTCTCCTCCATTCAAATATTTAGGAACTATTCAGGCACTATGGCAACAACACAAAAGAAAAATCCCTAAGCGGATTTGTTTACCAGCGAAAAATGCTTTAACAGTCTGCACTATCACTCATATACCATGTCCATTTTATACATTAATCTGTTTAGCTTTTCCAGAAACTGTACAGAGAATAACACGTATTTATGGTACTATTTGCCTCTCTATTTTCTTTACCTTAAAAACATAAGAAAAGCCCACCAAACCAGTGGCCTCAACTGTCAGGGCAGTTGTTCTGCTGTTGCAAACACGCTTCACAAACACACTCTGATACTTTTTCAGCCTATCCAGTCAGGTTTTAACATCCTACTGCCAGAAAAAAACTGCAGCATCCCTTTCAAACCAAGGAACAGCCACATTAGCTTCTCTTATACTGTACCTTCTAAAGCAGACAGAGGAGCCCTGATATTCTGGGAACCTTCAGGAGCAGCTGTCCCTGCCTCGCTCTTCCAAAGAGGGAACAGTTCCTCCAGCTCTCAAAGCAGAAGCCATCCTCTCATCCAGCTCTGCTCATGTTATAACTCTTGCAATGAAAACCTCCTCCCTACACAGGGAAAGTCTTAGCAGCAAAAGGCACACACAGGAAAGAAAAGCATTTCAGCTTCAACATGCTGCAGTCTGCCAGTTCCAGAATAGGTCAGCAGTCAGAAATAACTGCAAGCACCAAGGTTTCACCATCTTAAGCCTAGGATTTTGAATATTTCCAGTTCCTTCATTACTCTTTCACTCCTTATGTTTTTTAGCTGCAAGTGGGAGAGAAAGGGAGAAGGAGGAGAATATCCAAAGCCCTGGAAGATAAATCATAAGACAAGGGGAAAAAAAAAAAAAGAAGAGCTGGCAACCTTAACTGAGGATCCCAGCCAGAGATGGGATAGTAAAAGTTGGCTGGTGAAAAGCACATTCCCACATCAGAAAAGATGCTAGTGGCCTCGGAAAGCTGAAAGCCTAGAAAATTACTTCTTCAATCCTCTAGTAGGTGTAATGGAGAAAAAATGTGCAGCTGCACAAGAAAGGTTCATTAGCCTACATCAAATCAACCACAATCCTTTCCTCACATCATCTTCTTTTCTCTAGGATCCTAAGAGGTTGCTGGAGAAAGAGAAACTAACCATTGCCCACTTGAGGCCACTAACACCAGAATTCCATGGGGACAGCCATCCACCTGAGTCTCCCAGTTTCTATGAGGGTCAATCACCACAATAAAAGACAAAGAAATGAACTGAAGTGTTGGGAGAATTAAACCCTGATCTCCAGGGAAAACAACAGACTTAACAAGTGTGCTTCATTAGCATTAAGGAACGGTTATGGGATTCCCAAAGGAGCAGAATCTCAGTCACACCACAGAACCAATTCCAATCACTACAGAAAGTCTGCCATTAATTTCTATTATTACTTTTTTGCAATGCTTAAATGCCAACCCAGTAACTCAAACTATCTCAGCACTCTGTCACCAGAGCTCAGACTCTGATGGGACCAAAAGGTCAGTACTGCAACAGGGCATTTGAACATTATCTTGGAAATTTAGCTATATGCAAAACTGGAATTAAGTCTAAGAGTAACACAATGTGCAACCTGTACAAAACAACTACCAGCATAACAAAATCTGCTAATTCTTATTCTGTGGTGAAGGAACAAAGAAACCACAGTGCAAAAGCTTCTGATATTACTATGTACAGCTGTGGGAAAGGGAAGGTGAATTTTAACATACTGAATGCATGTTATGCCAGCATAATTCACTGCCAGAGAATAAAAACTACAACACAGCATCAAGCTGTGACTGTGATCTGACACCACAGGGAAATACAGAGTGATTTTATTAAAACAAAACAACAAAGAAAAAAACATTTTTTGACTTAAACTATCATTAAAATAGGTTAAAAATTTTAATTCGCTTCTATTTGGAAAGAGATTTGTGCTCTACTCAAAGTCTAAGAGAATAATTTAATTAAAAGCATTCAACCAACACAAGCTCACTGCTAATGCCAGATGATTTGCTCATCACCTGGAAAAAGAACATAGCACCAATGATAAAACAGCTTTTGACATCTGCAGATGCACAAAGAGAATTTTCTTCAGCTCAGCTAAATATGTGTTTCACTCACTGAGAAGCCTGCTGGGAGGAGAAGCTAGGAAGATCTCTCCTCCCTTTTTAATCATTGGAAAATAACTCCATAATAAAAATAGAGCTATGTTGGATCATCACTACTCTGTTTTTAGTTTTCAGAACTGTTTCATCCACTAGTAAAATCCAAACTGTAATATTAGATTTGCCAATTGTAAAAACTACCTCACTGTTGAATATTTAATCTATCATATCATTAAACACTTGTGTTAAAGAAAACAAGTTTACACATAGATGTGTGCATATATATGTAAAAACTCATTTAACAGTTCTAAACTAGAACTATCTAAACAATTGAAACTCCAACAACTGAAACGTATTGAAACTCCATTTTCTGCATTTTTAGTTAAAACATCTGGAAACTAAGTGTACAGAAAAAGGACATTCACCACTGTCAGCATGGCAAAAGGTAAAGTTTCAAAATCTGAGGAAGCTATATAACCACCAAAGCATGCACATATACTTGCAACTACCAGAAGTCCTGGTGTTGCATGCAAATGCAGCTTTCAGCCATCACTAACAAAGACTTTTTCCAAAAACAAAGTAAAACAATATTAAAACCAGTTATCAGAACAAAATTCCTTTTCTCTCCTGATTTAAATCACAATTAAAATAATGAGTTGAATAAAGCTATCCCCTTCCCAAATCTGAATTCTAATTGCAGATGGCTCTATTTTTTAGAGCACACATCAATGGTCAGACTGAAAGACATCAGCATCATGGTACATTTCATTTCATCTATCTGTACTGATCACTTCAGCCTTCAGAAACAGCCAGGGCAGGGGGGAACACAAACTGTCTGGCAAGAGTCATAAAGAACACTTCCTTTTCAACAAACCCACGTTTGCTTTTCAACTATTTTTGCTGCCTATTTTCTTTTCTGATCTGTACTTAAGACAGTTATACTATTCTGTTTTGATTTTGTAGGCACAAAGCAGAAGATTTGAATAAAAGCCAGATTTTCCCTGACTTTTCGTATACTGTGCAAAATTTCAGACAGAACAGCAAGGAAGACAACAAGCCAAGTAGTGGGATGGAGATTCTTCTTCAGGCTTCCACTTTGAATTTTTTAATTTTCACCCTGTTGTCTTTAGAGTGATGTGCCTTTTTTTTTTCTTTAATGGATAATATCACACAAGGATTCTTCTTAGCTTTATCTTCACATAAATGAAATGCAATTTTATGTCCCCTAGTTGGGGGGGGTTAGAGTCAATTAAGTTGTTTTTCACGATAAGAACTCACATCTAGGAATTAATTTTTCTTTTATAGCCTTCTGTACATTCAGCCAGAGTACACTCGCTGTCTTGGTTTTGGGTTATTTTTCTTTTTACTTCCAAGAAGCAAACAAGGAAAAGCCACTGGCTAAAGAATTCTGGAAGAACCAGAATTTCTTCAATTATTACCACAGCCACATCACAAGCTATATCTGCAGAAGTGAAACATCAGCTAAAATCAAAATACTGAAATGCCATTTTATTTGCAAGCTATGTAACTACTTAAAGCAATCATCTGTTTAATGTACCAGGTGTAAAGTACGCATTCACCTCAAGAAAAAAAAATCAGAGCTTTCCAGCGGTTACCAAGCAACCAAGAGCAGAAAAACAATATGAAGCTTTCAAAATAGAACTGCAAACCAAAGCTGAAATTAATTATTTAAAAGTCAATCCAGCTGGTTTATCAACCACTCTCTGAAAGCCTTTCCTATAAAAGCTCTTGTTTAATCTCTGACCTCTTAAACAAATCAACAAAAGGAAGGTTGGTTTGTTTTTTTTTAATAGATGCCTTCCCCAGCATATATTCTGAAGGTCTCCACTACTCCAACAGCAGATTTACTGCTCTCTGTTGAAATCTAGGAATGTTTCATTAACCTAAGTATTTATCAAGTTTTCTTCAGAGAAAAAGTAAACTTTGTTTCACAAGCAGCTATTAAAACAGTGCTCCAAAGAGATAATATTTTACTGCTCTATATTTCAGGTTAATTAGCATCCAACAAGTTGGCAAAATGAGTGAGAAGAACAAATTGTACACTTGTACAAGTTGTTAATTAAACTCCAACTTTCCAGTAAAACACTTTACTACAGAAACCTTAAAAGACAAAGACCATAAAACAGCTGTTCTTCACTCTGCCTATCTAAAAGATGCAGAGATGCTTGGTTCATTACTTTCAGCAGGAACTGTGCATGGCTGTTTGCTCAGCTCCAGGACTTTCTCCTATTGCTTTGGAACATGACCAACAAAAGGTGTCTCTTAAGTCACCTTAACGATTCCTTCTTTAGGAAGAAACACACTGAATCACACTGGAAATTCTCATTACCAAAGAGAAAAAAACCAAAACAAACAATACAACAACAAAAAAAATTCAGGACTCAGACTCAAACCTAGGCGCACCGACGAGCTACAGATGAATACCTGATCTAGTGAAATGTCCTGAGCCATATGCACAATCACAGACTCAGCTTCAGATGCCCAATCCAGACCTTGATAGACGCATCCAGTCTTAAACACTCCTGGTTTCTCCAGCACACCCTCCCAGATGTCTTGCTATTGCTTGATATCAGATCAGTTTAAAGCCCAAAAATTTATTGAAAACATAGTTAACTTTTCAAAATAGCCGATCAATCAATCATACTATTTTACATTTATCTCTATTTTACATTTATCTAACTCTTCCTCCTAAATTAACAACCAGGACTACCAGTATACCTGCAAGTATTTCTCTCTTATTTGTCTTTAAATATAGCTTAGCACACTTTTAGCAAGAATGCAGCTGGCAGAATCACACAGGCATAAAAGCTGCCAGCACTTCCAGTTTTATCACTATTGCATTCTACTACTTCAGTAATACACCTCTAAACCAGTGTCTAACTCTGCTACTTGAAAGAGCTGCAAACATTTGAAATATTTACAACAGAAGGATACTGTAGGGTGGGGTTCAGGCAGGAATTGTAACTTTCTTATTTTTTTAATTGTCTATTTCATACGTGCAACCGACCAATTGGAAACACAATTGTAATTGTGTAAAGCATGTTGTATATGGGTACAAAGCACAGCTGTTTCAAACAATACTGCACAAAACCCAGTATTTTTGATTAGATATGTACAGTCTCCTTGATCTGTACTATTTTTCTTTGGCTCACAGACATCACTCAAGAATAAAATCACCTACAATTTAGAACCATAAAAACCACTGTGTGACTGAACTACATCCAGACAGCGCATATTGATTTGTACAGAGTCCTATTTTTTTCTCTTAAAATACCATGCATAAGTATTGAGACATTTGCTTTTATCTACTTCCATCAAAACCTCAGTAATTTTTAATGAGGTTTCAAATCTTTATATTTCTATGGTTTCTGCCTTCAGGATGTTCTCATCTGGATTGAGTCATATCTCCAAGCATATATTTTGTTTTTCATTTTTGAAGACCATAACAGTAAGACCAGCACCAGGAACCCACAGCTTCAGCCACCCCACCAATGACTACAGATAATTTCAATTCCTGTCTTACAGTCAACTAAAACCACAATCTAAGTGGAAACTTAAGAATGCACTTTATTTTTTTTAAGTGTGTCCCTTCTGAAAAAGTCCTCTGTAATCAGAGAGTTTCCAAACAGCGACTTATCACGCTGAATTAAAAAAAAAAAAAAGCCTGAGGGAATGGCTCTCTTTGTGCAAGGCAAAGCACAATAGGAGCCTTCTAAATGTCAGCTGACAAACGTGAAAAAGAAGATGTATCAGTTAAATCCTGAAAAGTTTAAATAGCTCTCCTCTAAAAATGTAAGCCAAAAACACAAGGTTTTTTCCCTGCATTCCAGCCCTGGTGAGAGGATGCCCTGCAAGCTGCACAGCAGACCAAATACCTTCAGGCAGCAACCAGGGGGTCTGCACACCCACGGCAGGCTCCTGCTTCTACCTCCCTTTTCACCTTCCACCCAAAGTTCATCCTCCTCTGGTTCCAAGAAGCTCCCTCAGTATCGACAGGATCAACAGACACCTTCTCACCTGTGTAACACCTCAGTCTGCCACGCTAAGGCTTCTCAGCCCTGAGTTAGTAATGTTTGCAACACCCCAGCCACAATTCTTCGACTTTGCACCCTGACATTAACTCTTCTCCACAGATCTCTCCAGCGGAGTCAGAACTCAGAATCGATTGGGTGTGAAAAGCTTCTGAGATGGTCGCCTCCAGCCTGTGACCCAACACCACCTTGTCAACTGGACCGCGCCACTGAGTGCCACACGTCCACTTTCCTTAACACCTCCGGGGACAGTGTCTCCACCACCTCCTGGCCAGTCAATTCCAATATCTAATCACCCTTTCTGAGAACAAATCCCTTCTGGTGTCCAACGTGACCCTCCCCTGGCGCAGCCTGAGGCCATGTCCTCTCTCCTATGGCTGGTTGCCTGGGAGAAGAGACCGACCTCCACCCGGCCACAGCCTCCTTTCAGGTAGCTGTAAAGAGCAGTGAGATCCCTCCCTGAGCCTCTTTTCTCCAGCCTAAGCATNCTCCTCCTCCTCCTCCTCCCCGCCGCCTCCCACAATGCACCCTGGGCGCTCCCCCGCGGAAGCCACTTCCTCGCCCGAAAGCCGCCCCGCCGCTCCCCCCGCGTCCCCACTCACATCCGTCGATCTCCTCCTGCAGGTCCTCCTGGAGCAGCGACAGATCTGCGGTGGGGGAGACACACACACACACACGCACCATGTGCCACTGCGCCCGCCGACCCTCGGTGCCACGCGTGACCNACGTCCACTTTCCTTAACACCTCCGGGGAC
The DNA here is from genome assembly GCA_013396995.1 of Dicaeum eximium. Lineage (NCBI taxonomy): Eukaryota > Metazoa > Chordata > Aves > Passeriformes > Dicaeidae > Dicaeum > Dicaeum eximium. Next base: position 1,045,830 of record VWZP01007456.1, on the reverse strand, counting down.
AGTGTCTCCACCACCTCCTGGCCAGTCAATTCCAGTATCTAATCACCCTTTCTGAGAACAAATCCCTTCTGGTGTCCAACGTGACCCTCCCCTGGCGCAGCCTGAGGCCATGTCCTCTCTCCTATGGCTGGTTGCCTGGGAGAAGAGACCGACCTCCACCCGGCCACAGCCTCCTTTCAGGTAGCTGTAAAGAGCAGTGAGATCCCTCCCTGAGCCTCTTTTCTCCAGCCTAAGCATCACCAGCTCCCACAGCCGCTCCTCACAGGACATGTGCTCCAGACCCTTCACAAGGAAGACAGAGCCTGAGGGGGAGGGGTGGAGGGGGGAAGAATGGGGGACACAAAAAAGGTATACAGAATACAGAGCTATAAAAGGAACGAGCAACCCACATGCTGCTGCAGATGCAGCAGCCTTAGCCTCCTCCTGCTCCTCCCCGGCGGCGCCCTGCCGTGCCCGGGCCATGAGGGGACGCCGCCCCGCAGGCACAGCCTCCNGACAGCGGCGGGCAGCGCTCCCGAAGCCGGGGCGGGGGAGAGGAGAAGGAGGGGGGATAGAGGAGGGAGGGCTGGCGCCTCGCCGGGGAGGCGGCGTGTGCGGGAAGGGGGAGGGGGGCGATGCCTACCCGCCATCTTGCTGCTGCAGCCCCCGCGGGGCGCCCGGCTACATCCAGCCCGCGGCCGGGCGGTGGGAGCTGCGGTGGGAGAGGGCGGGCACCCGTGCGGTCCAGGCCCCGGGCCCGGCGGCGCCTCTCCACGTCCCCGAGAGAGCCGCGCAGGGAGGGAGGGAGGGAGGGAGGAGGGAGCAGGCGGAGGAAGGCGGGAGGAGGGGTCTGGGCTGGACACGCTGCCCCCGCCTCCGCCCGGCGAAGCCGCTCTCGGGCGCTCGCTGCTCCTTCGCTCCGGCGGCCGCGCCTCCCCTCGCCGCGCTCTGACTCACGGCCGGAGCCGCCCGGGCTCGCCCTGAGGCTGGAGAGAGCCTGGGCTCGGCCACATGGCGCGGCCCGCTCACCTGCCCTCCGCGCTCCTCCACCGATTCGGGGCTTGGGCTCGGGCTCCTCCTGCCGCCCGCCGGCGGGCTGAGGCGACGGCACGGAGCTTCCCTGCCGGGGAGTTTGTGGGGTCACTTGGAGGAAGGGCCCCCAAGGTGCTCCTCGCCCTGCTCACCGTAGGGTCGCTTCCAAACGCGGTAGCGGGGCTGCAGAGAAAGGTTCCGTGACCTGCCAGGGAGCAGTGTGGCCAGCAGGTCCAGGGAGGTGATCCTCCTCATCTGCTTGGCACTGGTGAGGCCACATCTGCAGTGCTGTGTCCAGTTCTGGGCTACTCAGTACAGGAAGGACTAGAGAGGGTTCAGTGGAGGGCCACAAATATTATGAGGAGTCTGGAGCGTCTCTCATAGGAGATGCTGCAGGAGCTGGGCAATGTTTAGTCTAAACAAAAGACTGAGAGGGGATCTCATTAATGCATATAAATATCTCAAAGGCAGGTGGTAAGGAGATGGTTTCAGACTCGGTAGTTCCCAGTGACAGGATGAGGAGCAACGGCCATAAACAAGTACAAGAAGTTGCAGCTCTCCGTGAGGAAGAACTTCACACTGAGGGTGGCAGAGCAGTGGAACAAGCTGTCTGGGGAGGTCATGGAGTCTCCCTCTCTGAAGACATTCAGAACCCACCTGGATGTGTTCCTGTCTCACCTGCACTAGGAGATCCTCCCTTGGCAGGGGGTTTGGACCAGATGATCTCCAGAGGTCCCTTCCAACCCTAATGTTTCTGTTACAGGCAGCCGTGCCACCACCAACGTGTAGCCCACGAGCATCCTCCTCATGTGAATTACCAAGTTTCTGCAGCTGGGATCTCATGGCTTAAACACACAGGATATTGCCCCACTGCACCGCTGTGCCTTCTGACTTCTGCTTTAAAAACAATTTAGTTGTACATAGACACAAAGGTGCACATCGTTTTCTGCTTTTTTTGACTGTACCTTTTGGTCACTGCTTATAGTTCTCATTTCAACTGTTTTGATAGATTTTTTTCACTGTAAATTGGAATATTAAAAGTGTTGGATGAAACAAATACTCTATTCAGTCGATAACCAGGGCACTTGGTAGAGGAAAGAACCATTACTGGTACTAGTGCTGCCTGGGAATGTTACCTGAGTCTTCCACTGTCTTGTTTTAAACTTCCATAATAACTGATGAAGTTGTTAATGCACAGAAAAGCAAAATAAATTATTTTTGGCTTGCAAAAAAAAGATGCAATTTCATTAGCACTGCTTCTATCTATGTTTGATAGTATGTCTTGTAAGCTGCTTTTTAACAATTTTTGGTTTTGTTCCGTAAATTGTATGAATGAATGGTGAATGAAAATGTGTAATCTTATTTTAAAATCCATGCATCTCTTTCCTTAAAATCCTGTAGAACAAGCTCTGTCCTATTTGACACCTGTTCAAATCTTTGGATGAGCCACTAGGGCCTACTGAATGCTGCTTATCTACCATTTTCTTTTGTTCAGATATATAACCTCAAAATCTGAGTAAATCAAGTAAATTCACCATGACTAAGTCATATGAACCATGCTATTCTCTGCCAGTGTAATTTAAGAAGAAATTCAGGGGAAATACTTGACATCACAAATCTCTGGCAGTGCTGGGTATGAGAGCAATAGACTTAGAACAGAAAAGTTAGGTGTACTTCAAGATGCCATTTTATCTTTATTACTGCAAGTTATTTCCAGGAAGATTTCTTGCATCTTCTCTGCATCATTCACCACAATCAGTTTTGCTCCCACTGAATTCAGTAGAAGTGAATCTAAGAATCTCTCTCACAACTGAATTCTGATGCACTTCACTTTACTGAATGAATCAAGAGTTCTGATTCCTTTTTCCAACCATTTAGGAAAATGCACTAATGCTCACAAGCCACAGATTACTGTGGTCTGAGAGCATCAAAGCTACCTTAAGCATTATTAGGGTTATCATCATAAAGAGAACTTAATGAGATACATCTATGACAACTGGTTTTACAATGACCAGAATTACTGCTCTTAAAAGTGTATTAATAGTGTTAAATATCATCAATTAATTATTGCTCCATATATAATTGCCTCTAGAGTATTTCAGATTTTTTTTTCATTTCTATGTGTGTATTTGTTTAAGGAGAGGAAGTATAATTTATTGAATAAAGCAATGCTAATTGCAAGCTGTCATACTGAACATAAGATCATATAAATTAATTTTGGATCTTCCTATGTGCTTCAGTGGTTGCTGGTTCTTTCTCTGTAGGCAGGACCACGTGGTATTTAAATAGCACAGATAAGAAGGATCAGTGTGTTACAAATTATAATTGTTCAGGAATTGCAGGGGGTTTTGTGCTTGGTGTTATCTCTAGAACATCAGACTTTGCTCCTCAGGCACAGTTGGGTCCAGCACCACCACTAGGAGCCACCAGGAAAGGTCTCTTCCTCCTTGAGTAGGAACTCTGGCAAAACCTTTGGGTCATACAGTGACACACGCATGGTAGGGGGAAAAATCTAATTAAAACAAGACCAAAAAGGCTTCATGCCAACACACAATGAAAAATCCCATTTAATGAATAAATAACCAGGTATTTCTAAACTTGGTGGCCTCAGTAAATCCAGAGGTACTCCTTCAGGATCTGATCCAAAGTTCAAGTTGATGGTAAGATTCCCTGCCACTGGTCATGGATGAGGCAGAGAACCTTGTCAGTACAGGACAGATGCTGACCCTTGCAGATGAGTGGCCATTCCAAACCAACACACCTAATTATGGAAGAAAATTTTCATGACAGACTTGTTTTGTTAGACAAGACGTGTTAAGGAGCAAGTAATATAACACCTACCAAAATGTTCTAGCAGATTTTTTGCTGCAGTTCTCATAGTCAGTTTAAGTACCCTTAAAGGCACTGGGAAGTAAAGAACTGAAGAATTATATACTCACATTGTCACTCTGTCTCAAGGAAAAAAACACACTACAAACACTACACCACTGCTTTAAACTAGGGATGGAAGTGTACAAATGGAAGACTCCTCAACAAGATTGTTTGCACGTGATAAAAGACACCTGCATTGTTATCTACATGATGTATCTCCAAAAAGTCCATAGCAAGACACTGCCATAAAGTAAAAGTGTAGTATTTACATAAAGTACTACATAAATCTTTCAAACTTGCACGTTAAACACAAGATACCTGACATCCACCTAGACATGCTTGCAACAAGTTATTCTATAGTTTGATAGGTGGTATCTTTTCAATTAAAACTGTTCCGGGTCCTCAGGCTCAAAAACACTGCTGCACATGGAACTCACCCATGTTATTTTATTTATTATCTAAGGTATTATTATCTATTTTTGCTCATTTGCTTAAAGAAGTAGGTCTGATCAGATAGTGTCAGCTTTCAATGTCCACATATTAACTTGCTTTGCATTTCTCCCAGGCTACCTTCATGTGTGGGAAGAGCTTCCCATAAATATCTGCGCGGCCATCTCTCTATCCTCCTTTGGATTCCTCCATGAAACCCTCTTTTCCTGTAAAGCCTATCAAGAAATGGATCAGGGTTGGACTGCTGGTGCACCAAGGCAACTTCTTATCCTCTTGAGTAATCCTGACTCATTGTCTTCTTGGCCACCCCCAGGATTCCGTCTGCCTGTATGTGTTGTCCTTGATGGTTCAACCATTCACTCTTTGCTTTCTGGACCACCGTTTTGTTCTTTACAGAGTGTTTAACCAAATTTGGCCCATAACTAAATATACAGATTGAGATACATATACACACAGAAGCACACACATACCTTTAATATGTATGGATACCTATGAAAACCCAGTGGCTGAAGTCTGGGATTTGCAGTCAATTGCCTTTGAAAATTTAGTAAACCATTTCTGCTAAAAAGAGGTGTTCATCATAAAATGTTTCCTTTCTTCTCCTTTCCCTTTCTCTTCTTCCCTTCACTACTCCTGTTCTTTTTTCCCTCTCCAATAAAAATACTGGAGACGGGTGGGGTTTTGTTTGGTTTGGGTTGGGTTTTTTTATATGTCTGTATGCCTTGTGGTTGCAAAAGTTTTTGACTGTGCATCATTCGGTTTTATTTAACTTTTGCTGTTTCCTGGGCAAGAGTTTGAGCTGGTGACTGCTGGCAAACCTTAGCATTAAAGTTCAGCTACCACTGCTTTCTGAGAAGGCCTTGCAGAAGGATTTTAAACACACAATATGCCAACCATCAATAAATTAACACCTACATTTGCTGAGAATGAGCCTGGTTAATATAAAGTTTGCCTTGTGGGTTGCTCATGTCATTCCAGGTCAGCAGCAAATTCTGTGACAAGTTCAAATGATGCTCAAACCTCTTAAAACTAGGAAATACTCACCTGAGGTACATCCCAGTGCAGAATTAATGCTGCACCAGGAGCTTGCAGTGGCTCTTGGCATTAATTTGCAAGCAAATCTCTTGCACTGGTGGCATGGAGATGGCAGCTGTGTGGGCAAAAGGAAGAGAGGTGTGCAAGTCAGGAGACAAGTCCTGATGCCCCATTTTTCAATTAAGACCGTGACCAGTGGTGATATCCACAACTCCTTTGGCCAAAAACCAAAGAGAGAGTGGTCTGCCATCTCAATAACAGTGAAGTGAAAGTCTCTGTCTGTATCTGACCCTTCAGGTGCTGAAGGTGATGGTGAAAGAGAACAAAGAATTACTGCATCAGGGGCTGTTTCAAGGGGATGGGTCTCAGAGTTTGACTGCAGAATATGTGCAGGATTCCTTATTTAGTAGCACTCACCTGGACACAGGTTTTCCTTTAAGAGCACTTAAAAATTTCCTTTAAGAGCACTTAAAGTGCAGCAGCTCTGAGATGTTCTGCCTCATGAGTCAGGGAGTCATGCATATGTATGTTACAGGAAGACTGACTCACTCATCAAACAACACAGAGTTCAGGTTGTACTGCTCTACCTCAGCTCTGAATTTCCTGGTTCTCAGAGGTGTCTATCTCACTGTCATATCAGAAGGCAACAAGACTGAGCAACAAGAAACTGAATCTTCTCCTCACTGAATTGCCTGGGGGGGAGGAATGTGTTGATTTTTTTGGGGGGGATGGGGGAAGCATTTGTTTGTTTGTGTTTGTTGGTGTTTGTTTTGTTATTTTGGTTTTGTTTGCTTTGATAAGAGAAAAAAAGGGTGAATTTTGGCTATTTTCAAGAAATTCCAGCAGCCACCTATATGTGCAGCTGGGATACTATTGTAGTAGATACATTTATCCCCCAACCTTTCATCCTAGATCTCCAAATCATTTTGAAAGAAAACAAATTATTGTCATCTTACAGATAAAGAAACTGAGAACAAAAGAAGCAAAGTGATGTGCGTGATACTGCTTGAAGCCTGAGATGGCAATTAGTGCATAAAATAAAACACTCAGAAAAAAACCCCTTCTGTGCTACTTTTTGCTACCTGATGTCATTACATATATGACAGTAGCAGTCTAAAGCATGGTTCCTAATGTGCCAGCTCTCAGCTGTATGCCAGGCCATACCCTCCCTGTTAGATCCAGCCAGGCTCTCCAGCCTTTCCTCAGCCCACACAGTCTCCCTTCCCCACCCAACTACTCCCTGCCTGGAAATAACTCACCTGATATTCAGATTAATATATTTGCATTTATTCACTCCTTTGCTTCCTGGTCTACTGAGTTTAAATTTGCATCTCTTTAGATCTACTTAGATATTGGCACATGTGAGCTGATGGCTCGCATTCTTCTGAACCAGAGATAAGTTACCAAGATCCCAGAACGTATCTCAAAGGAACAAATGGGATTGAATTATCACTACTCCCAAACCTCCTTTTCCATGAGTTTCACATCCCTCCAACTGGTCCCTTCCTAAGATCCTTTCTCTTCTTACTTCAGCACCAGCTCTCCCCACTCGCCTCCATCCCAAACTCCTCTCGGCAAGCTGCTGTGTACAGCACATTTAATTCTGTTCTCGTTGACAGTTTTGGAACCTTCTTGCTTATCTTCTTATACTCACATTGCATTTTCCAAAATAAAACAGAAACAAAGCCAAAATCCTCGCAGAAGTGGAGTCTGACACTTGTCTGCAGACCTTTGTCATATTTTAACTGGACTTAGGTTGGACTCAGGAGTAGCACCCTTTCATAACCCACATGAATACGAGCTGGCTGGAAGTCTTCTTGGCACTCTATTCAGGTGTAACCCATTTAGTCAGGGAGGACTGGGTACATGCCTATGCAGGCAGCCAAGCTCTTTTTTTGCAGATCTGAAGGGTGGTAGGTGCCAGTGGGAAGCTTGCCAGGAGAATGATTGTTATGGGACACGGCTTGTTATCATGGTATGTGCAATTGCTAGGACCTGTCAATCCTTAAAAATGTGAGGGGTGGAGAAGTCAAGAGGTTACTTCCTAAGAACCCTTTGTTTAGATAACCCTGGGTCTTGCAGGAAGAACACTGAATTTCAGGGTCAGTTACACACGTGCATTTTAGACCTCTGGAGGAGGCAGCCTTCAGATGTGTGTGTTTGTACAGTCTTTTGAGGGCAGATGTGAACTCATTCTGCTTCTGCTCCAACTCAATCAGCAACTGTGTAATTACACTTTGTGTAGCGCTGAGCCCAGACAGAGGTATGGACAGACTGTGGCACAACACTTGGAGACTTGTCAAATGTCTGCAAAATACAGCAGAGGTCCTTCCACTGAAGAATTAATTTAAACTGAAACTGTTGTTCCTCTCAAAGTGAAGGCTGACAATATCCAAAAAGATCCAATGTTTATCTTATTTACAGTGTTAGAAAAAGATTACAGACTATGAGGAAAGGATTATATAACAGAGGAAACAACCACCAAAAAGCTACCCAAAATAAAGAGAAGAACTGAATTATGGTTCTTGACGTGTGCTGGTTCCTCCACTGAAATTTTCAGCTATTGAACTGGGAGGGAATCCAAAGAATTAAATTTTTTATCTGAAATAAATGTACACAGAACAAGAGGGAGTACAAATGCACACAAAACCCCGTGTATAATTTCTGAAGAAGACAGTGATAAAATATGAGTTAAGAAATCTGACTATGTACAGGGCCAGATGGTTTGTAATAGAAGGTACCAAAAGTTTAAAGAGCTGTCTAGTCCAAAAATAGTTTCTCTGTTTAATTAAATTAGCTAAGATGTGAAAGAGCAATCACAGCCCTAAAGCAGCTCCTGACTAGGCTGATTCTCTCAATAATTTCCAAATCAGCTTTGCTCGCTTGATATAAAAATGATTATTTCCTTTTCTTTTACCACTGTATAGGGCTTGACCCCCTGGGTCCCTGGTTGAGGTACAAATGTAAGCTGTAATATTTTTTAACTGTGGGAACAGTTAAAGGGTGTCAGGTATATTAAGAAATTTTACATTATGCATTTCAAATTCTTCTTGGATTCAAGCACTGTCAACATTCCAGGTTCCAAGGTTTCTGTTTAAAATGAGATTTAATGTACATACACTGTAGCTTTGCCAATAATATCTTGAACTGGGTGTGTTTTATTGAGTGATTCATAAAGTAAGGCAGACAAAGTATGCACAGTTGTATTGGAATTTGGGTGGGATCTAAGTACTGATTTAGTTAATATGTTTGTCAAGGACAACATTCAGGAAATCTTCTTTCTGAATGAAGATGGATTTAGCCCATGAGAACCACAGTATATTTCCAGCTGTCATTTATTCCAGTGAACCCCCCTTGAAAACATTAATGTAAAACTAAAAACGCTGCATCACTCACCCTCAGATATTCCATTGGCAATGAGACTACAGTCAGACTTGTTGGAAGTAAAAGACAGGAAAACTATTAAAATTAATAAAAATAACATTGATTTAAAGGGACACTGTCTGCAGTTGCAACACGGAGGAAAATTCTATCTGTTCCCTAACAGAGTGGCTGCAACATTTTAATTTAAATGCAATTTTGCTGTTAACTGGGCATCCATAAGCCTGCTGAGCTGGGTATGCTGTGGTTGTACATTTGCATGCATGTACCTCACCCTCTCTGCACTCTTCCTGTTTGCATCTCCTTCCAGGCAGGATTTTGAAAACCACAGTGCTGATTTTGTTTCTGAGACTACGAAGCCACTCGTACTGAGAACAAGGAGCTCTAACACTGAGAAACTGAGCCCTGCTTAGAGGGCTTCATACTGGCAGGAGGGATAATCCTGTCCTGAGTTCCATTATTAAAAATCAAGCTGTTACATTTATGAAACACCTGTTTAAATACATTGCGTTTGATTCTTCTTTGACTCCTGATCAAGAATTACATCCTTTTTTTATCATATACTGCTTGCTAAACAGTAGGAACAGAGTATTCTGCCTTTATCCCTGCTTTCTCCACTCAGATGCACTCAGAGGGCATAACCACCTTGTTAGTCTGGCCCTACCTAGTCCTAACTGCTCCCTTGGCAAAATTCATGCAGTTGTGAGGTAGGACAGCTTACTGAAATAAAAGGGAAAATAGCAAAAGCAAGGCTGTGGATGCCCTGTTTCAAGAGGAAGAGTTTTATGGAGGAGAAGGAGGTTGCAAGACTCACATTTGTACAAAACAGACAGAAAGGGACAAGGTGAACTCTCCTGCTAACAGGAGCTGAAAGGACTCTAGGTCTGCCCCTAGTGCTGGGAAGGATTTAGTACAGGAATCAATGTTTTCAGAGGGCTTTACACCTTTCACTTTGAAAAGTAGCCTGCTGTTTTGCAAGAGCTGTGTATAGAGAACTAATGTTCTGAAGGTGTTATTTAGTTCTCAGGATTTCCTACCAACTGTGATTTTTTTAAGGGTATGAATGCTATTAACCTATAGGTTAGTGGATTAGCTTCAAATAATGTATTACATCCTTTCCCTCAATTGCATTTTAAGATTTATATTAGATTAAATACACAGGGAAGATTTTAGTTTGTAATTTGCCTCAGTGAGAAACTGATGAAATAGAAGGCTGTGCTTGCTGTGGTTCAGCTACCCATTAAAAGTTAATCTGTAAAGTTCTCAGAATGGTCATGGAACAAAACTTTGGGATATTAAGAATTTGAGAATAAAGGAAAAATTCTTTCTCCTGGAAAGCCCTAGCTTATATGCATTCATTATCTCATGATACCTTTTGATAAGCAAACACAAAAGCAAGCAGTGTACAGCATGCCAGTGCAAGTTAGAGGAGAGGCAATGAAAATTTGTCTTATCTTGAAAAAAAGAAGCTGTAGCGTGATTTTGTTTCTTTGATCTGCAGCCAGATCCTTCATAAAGATAAGAGCAGGGAGCCACATGTCTTGCTTTAAGGTAGGATTTAGGTAATCTTATCTTCAAAAATCTCTACATTCTTTTTTCTTCCACATTTCGCTCCTGATATGCCAACACATCATAGGTACTTTGAGCCTGATTACTCACCTATCATGCTTCTTCCTTGGACTAGGTAAACCAATCAACCAGCCCTCAGTGTGAGCTTGTTTTTTGGGTGACAAGTCCAAGAACAGGTGTGCCATAGGTGTCCTCCTCAAAGACATCTTTGTGTCCTTGCTCCTGTGCTGGAATAAATAAGACATTAGGAACTTTCTGTTGTTGTGGGTGAAGATGCCCAGCAGCTCTGCATCTGGGTGGAAGCCTTTGAACTCCCACAGTGTCATTAACCTTCCCTTCCTGCAGGATAAAGCCAGACAGTAGTTCAATTTTTTTTCCCAATCCTCTGTGCAAATCATTTGGGACCCAGCTTCCCAGACCCTTTCTTATTTCCAGTGGTCTGATTTCCTTACTTTTCAGGCTATTGGAAGTTGCTATGACCAAAGTCACCCAGATGCCCAAGTGCTCCCATTCTCCGTGTAGGAGCCAAAGGGATATTCCCACCAAGATGCAGTCCATCTGAGCTCTTTTAGAAGAGGAATTACAGTCAAGTCACACACCCAGAAGTTAAGCCAACGATAGTGGCTCACATAAAGTCCAAATTGCTCACAGGCTAGGCTCTTCCCTTGCTCATGACTGCATGAACACCTGGATCAGGGGGTCAGGGACCACATCACCATTCCTGCCACCTTTCTTGCTGAAAGGAATTACTTGGCACCACTGGCTCAAACTCACTTCAACCAAGGCTTGAAGTGTTGAATTAGAATTTTTAAAATATGTTCTAACACCAAAATGAGACTTCTGACTCTTTTTGGGTTTTGGTGAAATGATATTTTGTCTCTGCCAGAGCATCAAATTTATTTTCTAATCCACTTTACCACCCTCCTGATATCATAAGAAAGATTATGATCATGGTAGCTTCTCTTTAAGGTTGTTCTGCAGATAGGCCTTCACTTTGCTGATTCCTTTGCTGGAGATAACTAGTGCTAGTTCTCTTTAAGCTGTACCTTCACAACTTACAACTCTATTACTTTTTTATTCTCATTTATTAAAACTTTTCTAACTGTGAAAGTGAGATATATGATTCCATTATCTATATGTGATGAAGGTAAGTCTGCAGACCCTCAGAGTACAGACCTAGTATAGATCTTTTCTTTTGCATTTAATTGCCCTAAAAATAACAACATTTAAAGCCTCCTAATATATTGCAGGATTTTTGGACCTAATGCACCCATCATCTTTAAAGAAACCACAAGAAGTGATTGACAAGGAGGGTAAAATAGCTGGACTGATAAAACAGGCTGCACTGTGCATATTTCCAGTTTCTGCTCCTCAAGATAGTTTCTTAGCAAATAGTTATATCAGGGTAATCAGCACCTCTTGGTGCAGTTAAGGTCCTGACAAGTTATTGCTTATTTGAAGAAATTACTATATTATTACTCCTCATTAGAAAACTAAAGCTATTGATCAAGTAGTGCATCTTTTCCCGCTTGTAAAATATTTTATTAATATATATTTAAAAACCTACAAAACAAAGCACACTAACTTACTATTTATTTTTAGGTTTGAACAAACTCAGATTATCTGTGTTGGAGCCAGATTCTGAGGTCCATAAACAGGCAGTACTACTGCTGCTGTACAAGGAAATTGGAATAAATATTAAGCAAAGAGTTGTCCTGAAATGAAAAATGCCATCATCATTACCAGCAATAATTATAAATTGTGTGGTCAAAACTTTTCAAAACTGCAGGTTTCTTTAAGGGTTAATTTATCTTCATAAAGGACATAGACCCAAAAAGGGAATTTGGAATTTACATCAAAAATCCTTTGCATTTCAGGGCTGTTTAGACTAGTGGTGGGAAGAGGGGAGGTCGCACTCCCAAACTTAGACTTAAACTCATTTCAACACACAACAATGTTATTCATAGCAGAAACAAAACAAAAGGGGGGAAAAAAAGGAACTCTTTCTTTCATGCTGTAGATTTTTTTGGATTGATGAGAATTTCTTTGTCATCATCAAAATGATCAGATTTTTCTCCCTTTGAAATTCCTTTCTCATATTGTTTTCCTGTTTTCTTTTGGGAGTGCAAAGATCCCTCTCACTGTTAAATCTAAACAAAGGAATCAACTTTAATATGTAAGACTAAAGACTAAGACATAAGTCTCCTCTGTCACCACCTGGCTTATAATTGGATTTTAATTTCTCTTTTGCAGTTGCCTTGTGATTGTTCCTAATGAACACTCAGTTCCATTGATGCAGACAAAAAGGTAGGAGTGACACCACAAGCTGGCTACAGACACCCTTCTCAGTGCCTAAACTACCCTAAGGTCAGGATGGATAGATGCATTTTCATTTGAGCCTTGTTTGGAAGGTCCCTGTTTGGGTCTTCTGTAAGCAGAGGAAGCACCCATCAATGTGCATTCACTGCCTGCGGATTTTAATGAGAAAAATCAATGTGAAGTTCAGACCTTCTCTGGCTGGCAGCACAAACTGGGTATGTTTTAGACAGACCTGATGCTCACTTGGCAGGACAAATTTCTGAGAGTAAAAGAGCCCTGTTATCTCTCCTTGGCAGAACGCACAATAGAAGCCTGCTTGCTTGACAATAAAACTTTGGCCTTAATATAAAACCCTTTTCATAGTTTATAAGGCTAAGCTTAATTAAAAGGAGAATTGTGTATGCTCTCCTTTCATTTGGTAGTAAACACAGGCTCCTTCACCTCATAGAAAGCTAATGGTGGTAAAGCAGATACTGCACCACTCTGAACAAGAATAGTGCACTGTGGAATATACTGCTAGCAGGAAACAGTGTGTCTATTCAGTAAATCCAGTTGTAATTTATGAGAACCTTGCTGGGCTGCTCCTGCAGTGAGCTGGAAGGCAAGAAGGTATCACTGACCTGCTGCAAAGACTCCCTTAATTTTGAAGTAGAGATCTCCAGTTATCACTCCAACCAGACAACCGATAGTTGGGTGAAGCTGATCTTCACGTTCCCTTTTCAGGCGGCAAGTAACAGGTGTCACCTATGCCAGAAGCATGAAAGGAACCGAGCAAACCAATGTCAGCATCACCAAAAGTAAACTGTGACAGTTCTTGTCATCTCCAGGGACTCATTCAGAACAACCATCACGCTGTCTTTACAAACTGTTCTGAAAACTGGCAGCCCAAAGTGAGGACCTGCAAAATGGAACATGTTACAAGAGTCACAGACACAACAAAATAACAACCTTGGATATCCCCCAGTCAGTGACCCCCTGTTTTGAACTGTGCCTTGGTGCAGGAAATCACAATAGCCTTTTGTTTGGATTGGTGTTTACACTGCAAGCACCTGCATGCTCAGGCATGGTTTTTTATGGAATGATACATGCCAAGGGACTAATGCAGCCTTGTGGGTTCACATTAGTGTTTTCATAAGGTTCATGTGGAAAATCAGTTTGATAATAAGATACAGAGCTTTCATCAAGAACAGACTGTATGAATTCATACAGTATAAGGAATTTACAGGAGCCAGCAACTGGATTGGTTTTGCTGGTCTGATTAATTAAAATCACTTAGGATTATTTCAATCTCAGCAGAAAAAGCTCTAACTTGATTCCTTTGTGACCTTATGTCCAACCTCAACAGTTGGTGTTGACTGGCTGTCATGGTTTAACCCCAGCCAGCAACCAAGCCCCAGGCAGCCACTCCCTCTCTCCCCCACCAGTGGGATTGAGGGGACAATCAGAAGGGTAAAAGCTGGAAAACTCACGAGTTCGCATAAAGACCATTTAATAGGCAAAGCAAAAGCTGCATGTGCAAGCAAAGCGAAAAGGGGAATGAATTCCCTGGTTCCCATGGGCAGGCAGGTGTTCAGCCACCTCCAGCACAGCAGGGCCCCATTACCATGGCAGTGACTTGGGAAGACAACCTCTATCACTCAAAAAATCCCCTGCTTCTTCCTTATTCCCACACTTCATCTACTGAGCATAATGTCATATAAGCATTCCTTTGGTCAGTTGGTGTCAGCTGCTCCAGACGTGTCTCCTCCCAGTTTCCCAGGTGCTCCCAGCCTCCTCCCCAGCGTGGCAGTATGAAGAGCAGAAAAGGCCTTGGATCTGTGTAAGCGCTGCTAAACAATAACAAAAACATGTCTATATCACCAACCCTATTAATTTGTGTTCAGCACAAATCCAAAACACAGCCCCATCCCAGCCATTGGGAAGACAATTAACTCTACCCCAGTCAAAGCCACCCCACTGGCCAATTTACTTAGCAATATGGACAAATAATTTGTTGGATCACCAAGTCTTGACTTCTTCTTTCCAGGACATCTCAGAAATTTCTTTTTACCTGTATAAAGCTGTACCTTTAAATTAGTTTACTTTTCATTTATTGAATTGACTGAGTTGAATTTGATTGAATTGATTGATTGAATTCAATTGATTCAATCGATTAAATTGATTCAAATGATTGATTGAATCAATTGATTGAATTGATTTCATTCATTTATTGACTGAGCTTTTCAAAGATTTAGAAAGCCCTAATCCTAACTTCCAGATGAAATCCATCTGAAGCTAATTTACGTCTATTTTTTAAATTGAGCCAATATTTTGTTTTATTCTTGTTCCTTCTTGGTGCTTAATTTGCTGTGGTATTTGTAGTGTTCTCAAGTTGTACCACAGCTTCTGTTTTTCTGATGTAAGCAAAAAGATTTTTTAAAAATCCTTTCCCCATCTAGCAGTGGAGAAATGTTGCACTATCACCAGCTTGAGGCTATGGGACATAATTTGCAAAGAATGAGAAGTCTTGCATCACTTTTCACTCCTTTGACAGGAGATTGCCTTGGGGATTAGCAGTGCATAAGCAGAGTAAACTTGACCCTCTTGACAAACATCCATCCATATTGCCAGAGATGCCAAAATGTTTCCCAAACACTTCAGCTGTTACAAGGCCCACCAAGAAGCATGCTGGTAAGCTTCACACAAACAACTCCCAGGTTTCACTCAAAACAATAAAGCTGCTTTTCAAAGTTCTGGGCAGTCAAGCTGCAAGTAGGATCTTGCAGAGGTTTGCTCCCCTCTAACCTTTTCCAGCAGATTTTTCTCTTCAGAAGGAAGTGACTGGACCATCCAACTGCCATAAACAGGAGATGTTAAAGCATGAAGCAACACTACAGCAAAATGAAGTAGCAGCCATCTACATAGTCTTCTGGCATTAATGCTGGAACCAGTGGGTTATAAAGAACCTAATTCACCTTTTGCATGTGCAGTGAAGTGGAATAACCCTTTTCAAGCTAAAAAAAAATTGCAGTGGCTTAAGACCTGTGTAAGACCTTAAGACCTGTGGTTTAAGCTGAAATCAGAATCATGCTCTTATTTCCACCAGGTCATTCCTGTACTTCTCTGGTTTTCATGTCTCAGGACTCTCATGATGCTTTTCCAAGAGCAGTCCTTTTCTAGCCTTTGTTTAAGTAAGCAAACTTTGATTAAGTAAACATCTACTTTGATCAAATAAACAAACAAAAATAGTATCTCCCAGAATTTTAGCCATTTCATAACCACTGGATTTTGCATGGGATGTAGGAGCTGGGAGCTGCTCCTCCCACTCAAGGAACAGCTTGCTCAGCAGCAGCTGCTTTCCTTTTAAGAGACTTTAGCAGTTTCTTGGGCAAGCACCAGAAAGATTTCTGTGGTGGCAGTCGTTACTGCACTGCAAGTTTGTGTCATCCAAGGGATGCAGAGGCATTTCTTGCTGGGCAGCAGGGAGTTAACTTGCTTTCTGTTCCCTGCCTTGGGAATAAAAGCTGGGAGGCAGCCCATAGTAGGAGGGTCTAGACTGAATTCACCAGTGAAGAGGGGGGATAACATTTTTGTGAAAGATGCTTGCCAAGAAACCGAGAGGGGAAGCAACATGGGAGAAAGGAAGTAACTCATCAGTGTTTGGGACAGACAACAGCAGTTTCAGGATCTGGGTACACATCAGGGTCTTGGATGGATCTTTCTCTACCTACGTCACTCACAGAGAAAGAAAGCAGGAGGAGAAAGTGTAGATGCCTTCACAAGCTTAAAACACTGCCAGAACCTCAAAAGCATCCAGTTTCCCACCAATACAGGCTTACTAAAAACCACTACACCACTTCTAGAGAGGAGGAGACTGAGGTCATAGAAAACTTTTAAACATGGGACTAGTTTTCTACCAGCAAGAGCCACATTGGGGCAGACACAGTGAGTAGGGGCAAAGAGAAGGGGAGCAGCAGCCCCAGGTGCTCCGGACCACTGGAGGACACCACGCCAGGACTTGAAGCTCTAGAGGAAGGCTGCTGAAAACCAAAGCTGCTTGGCTTTGTACTGCCCAAAACCAAAATACACTTGGGTAGAAAGAAGTGAGGTACACCATTGCTTCAAAACTTACAATTATTCATTGAATAAAATGCTACTAAAGGAAATTAAAAAAAAAAAAAAGAAGAAAGAAAGAAAACTTCTGGGATGCAAAGACTTGTTTTCCTTTATTTTTAATCAGCCATTTGAAAACACTGCAACATGAGCAATTCTGCAAAAATGTCTTCCTGACCACAACATCTTGCATGCAGACAAACACAAGGATTATGCCAGTTCCTGGAAGAATGAGCATCAGTAGCTTTTTGTAATACCAGAGCAAGTCTATTTGTTGTTTTTCTCTCTTCTTATCTCCCTAATTTTGGGGATACTCAAAATTTTTGGGGATACCTTTTCTGTTGTTTTTGTTGTTCATAGGCTCTTTGTTTAAACAAGTACTATACGTTACTTTTTCCTCTGGTTGTTAATTTTTGTTTGGCTCTTTAGATTTTTTGACTGTACAATAAAACTGCCCTCAAAAATCTCTCTTCTGCTGTTTCAGCCTGAACAACTTCCACTGGGTCATCTTTGTGCTACTGTTTTAAACAGTTTGCTTGTTTGTAAGTAGGTAATTAGTTATTTGTTCCATTCAACGAGAAACTTTTGAGGTCTGGGCTGTGCCTTCTTTTAGTGAGAGCTCCTGTTTCACCAGTGTGTATTTGAGAAATTTCCCCAGGTAGGATGAAAGATGGGAATCTGACTTGCTTTCCTGGGCAAATATCTGAGGCACTATTTCGTATTTTGGTGGTACTGAGTCAAGACAGCAGGTGGACATGTAGTTACATGGCTTTGAAGTCAATGAGATGTGTTACTGTCTGAAAAATGGATGGGTGTCCCTGCCCATGGCCATGGGGCTTGGGACTAGATGCTCTTTCAGAACCATTCCAACCCAAACTGTTCTGTGATTCTGTGATAATGTCATTCCAGTGTGTCTTGCTGAAATTAATTCAGGTGGCATAATGTTTCACATATGCAGTAATGAAAAAATCCCAGATTTCAAGAATTACAAAATCTGGACCAAAGGAAAGGGATAGATGACTAATAGGACACATGAAGGATACATAATTTTTTTTAAAAAATCACAAAACCCCCAAAAGAATCTATGGAAAGGTGATCCTGAACCACAACACTCTTTGTAAAAGAACAGAGTGGGATGGTGTAAAACCTTAAAAATTTGTATCTCCTGTCAATTTGTAAAACTAATTACCGGCTGAAATTTGTAAAACTAATTAGAAGGTGCTTTAAACTGAATGTCCTGAGTGTGAACTGTAATTTTTCTACATCAGGGAGTATATCCCATTTGCTTATTGAAATACTTTAGTGTATATTGCATTCTTGTGGAAAGGCAATGAGCAGTCAGAATCCTTGCAATATTCTGTACTGGTTGTCTGAAAATCTGCTGTGTTTTGTTTCTCTGATAAATTCTCCTAAAAAAAAAAAAAAAGAAAAGCATAATTAAATCAAAAACATCTCCTGATGAGCCTCTCCTTTGATCTCTCTCTTTTGATAATCTCTCTCCTGACAGGCTGTGAGTACTCTGCTAGCAATACTTTGTGGTTTCCTCCATGGGGATAACAACTGCTCTGCTCCAGGAATTTCCTTGGCCTAGGATTTGGGATCTCTGGAAGTGGGCAAACATCTCCATCCAGCCTATTGGTGTGAGTGCAGGACTCTGTGTGGAGCTAATTAGTGTTATAATGAATGCCACAACAGTTTATTGCCAGGAAGCCTCTAATGACCTGGCAGTAATCTCACAATGACTAATCAAGATTTTCTTCAATTCCCTTTAGCAATTTTATCCAATAAATTAGTGCGAGGAAAAAAAAAAAAAAAAAAAGAAGCCAAAATAAAACTGTAAGCAGAACAGAGAGGCTCTGATTTAAAATATCTGATGGATGACGCTCTTCTGCCTTCCTGGGGTTATTGTGTGCAATCCTTCTCCATAAATTCTAGAACCTTGCATACCAAGAGCAGAGTGGTTATGACTTCTTCTTCACTGATTTCAGAGGACTAGCCTTGAACTGATGAAGCTTAACTTAAACCTGGTATGTGATTTGTGGGCTGCAACCCTACTACTAACCTGAGGTTGACTATTTTAATCCAAATTGGGTGTGTAGTACCAGGATTGGGTAAAAAATATGGAGTGACTATTTTCAATTATTTCTGCACATAGCAGGAAAAGCTTATAAAAAAAAAAAGAAAATAGAAAAAAAGGAGATGGATTCCGATGGTTCACAACCAGAGCAGTCCCCATCCCGTGTCTAGCCCAGCACATGGTGTGTAGGACTAAGCATATGCACAGCCCCCTGCAGGATGCCGTCTCTCACAGATTGTTTTTCTCACAACAGCAAATATTTACCCTGCAGTACAAGAAAGACAAGGAGCTCCAGGAGGGGGTCCAGCGAAGGGACACAGAGATTATTCGGGGTCTGGAGCATCTCTCTTATGAGGAGAGATTCTGGGTCGTAGAAAAGACTGAAGGGGATCTCATTAATACATATAAGTATCTCAAAGGTGGGTGCCAAGAGCATGGTGTCACAGTCTTTCAAGTCGTTCCCAGCGACAGGATGAGGAGCAATGGCCATAAACTGAAACGCAAGAGGTTTCACCTCAACACGAGGAAGAGAGTGGCAGAGCACTTGAACAGGCTGTCCAGGGAGGTCATGGAGTCTCCCTGTCTGGCGACATTCAAACCCCACCTGGACGTGTCCCCGTGTCACCTGCTCTAGGTGACCCTGCCTTGGCAGGAGGGTCGGACCAGATGGTCTCCGGAGCTCCCTTCCATCTCCAGCGATTCTGCGCGGTCCCGCTCAGGGGGGTTCAGCGCAGGGCTCGGCTCGCAGCCCCGGCAGTGCTGGGAGCGGGGGGCAGCGGCGAGGCGGGGCCGGCGCATGTGACCGGCGGCGGGGGCGGCCCCGGCGGGGCGGGGCGGGCTCGGCGGGGCGGCGCGGAGCGG
>VWZP01007456.1:948291-1026106 GCA_013396995.1 Dicaeum eximium | reverse complement strand
GGCGGCGCGCCGGGGATGCGGAGCGGCCGGGCCCCGCGCAGATGATGGCGATACGCGAGCTCAAAGTGTGTCTGCTTGGAGTGAGTACGGGCGACCGGGGGGTCGCTTCCCCCTTTCCTTCTTTCCCGGCTCGCCTGGCAGGTGGGGGCTGTGGGAGCTGGGTGCTGGCTGAGCCGGGGAGCGCTTCCAGCCTCGCTGTCCCGCTTCTCCGGGGGGCTCGGCCGCAGAAAATTCCTCAACGCCGAAACTTGGCAGCCGCGCACCGGCCTCCGCGGGGCGGGAGAAGGCTTTGGGGCTTGTTGTTTTTGTCTTGTTTGCCAACTTTTTAAAAGTGAGAAGGGCGCAGCGGGCTGGGGAAGGAGGTGAGTGAGTGGCTCTCTCCTGGGGGTCTCCCCCAGCGCTCCCCAGGCGGGGGCTTGCCGGGGCAGAGCCAGCCCCGCCGGCGGCGGTGGCCCCGCGGAGTCTCCCTTTGGTGCCAGAGCCCCGAAGGCACCGGGAGGGGGTTGCTGCCCACCCTGGGGGCCCGTCACAGCCGGCGGTGGCCCCGCCGAGCCCCCGTTCCAGCGGTGGGGAGTGACCCGGAGAAAAGCAGCAGCGCTGCCCGCCCCGGACCCTGTGTCGGGTGGCTCCTTCTCCCGGGGCTCCGTGCCGTCCCACCGATGTGCTGCTCGGTGCTTTGTTTAGTTACTTGCCCGGCTTTATTCAGCAGTCCTTCCCTTCTTTAACTCGACTCCTTACGGGAACGTCCTTTTTGCCATTCCTTTTTTTTTTTTGTTGTTCTTTCGCCCTTTTGGCGAACTCGCGCGTGCGTTTCACATCTGGAGCAGCAATGTGCTTAGCTCTGCACTTTGGTTGCGCCTGCCCCTCTCTGCCCGGCACCGAGGGAACTTCCCGGCAAAATGTGCCCACCAAGCTGGGACAAACCCCGCCGCAGAGCAGAACCACCTCTCCTGACAGTAATCAGCAGAGCATCAATACTCCAGTACACAAGTTCGTTTTGAAAGTCAAACATCTCAAATTAACATGTGCAAGTTCAGCTGCTTTTATGTCCACATCTCCATAAGTATTCAGAGAAGCTGCATGAATCAAGGTGTTTTAGAGTGAATTTGCTTTCATGCATCCAAGCGAGTTGAACATTTTGAAAACCAAACACAAATAGCCGCTCCAGTTCTCTTGGATTAGTGTTGACACTTAGCCCAGCAGGAGTGGGTACCTTGCCCTGGAATAGTTCTTGCCAGGATGCGGTGCCAGGGCACTGGAGAGTTCAACCCAAAGTATTTGGCAGTGACCATTCCTCCTTTCTTGGTTAGAATTCCTCCCTTCAACTTTTAAAATGGCATAGTGACAAAAATAAATGTGGTTTGTACAGACATGAGGAGTCTGTGGTAGAATATGTGGATGTGTCTTTGCTTGTTTTCTTCTCCAGCAGAAAATGTTGTAATTCTATAGAGATGAAGTGTCTTGTGGAATGAGATTCATCATGTCCATAATTTATTGATGTTTTGTAACATAAAAACTTAGTGGAGGTTTTTTAAGGCAATTGTTTTTTTTTTAAGACAGGAAAAGAACCTATAATGTAGCTCTGTGTTACTAGGAGTATGCAAATACTCTGTAGATCCAGTAAAATGATGGGGTGGCAGTGGTAGTACTTAGGGAGATGTGTCTGTAGTTGTAGTCACTTAGTAATTAGTGAGATGTTCCTTCCTGAGTTTTAAGAGGGCATAGTCCTAGAAAACCTTCTGATCACAGACATCTCATTTACCATGGGGATTGACACTCTGTTTTCCCAAAAGAGAGGAATCCTTCAGATTATGAATCCCTTCAAGAAGTTCAGACATTTCTAGAGCAGGGAAACTCCATACCTGTCTGCTTGAACAAATGCAGGCATTAATCTTCTGATCTCTTTGAAAGCTAGATGGCAACTCAAAAGTTCATTCTCAGATCTAACAAAAGAAATCTTGACAGTTGTTTTTTTCAGTAGGTCCTGGACCTGGTTAATCTGCATTATATGTCATAGATCTCTTGATAATCAGTCAAGTCTGGCATGTCCTAGTCCCAAGACAAGTTCTTATCCTTGTTAGAAATATGGATTTAATTGGTTTGTAAATCCCCATAAGCCTCCCCACTTCTGATCATGGCCCTAGGCTGCAGCCTCTGGATCAGGCAGGAGGATCACTGGCCTCAAGCTGTGCAGAGGGCCTGGACTTGGGATGTTTCTGCCTATTCAGAATTTCCCAGTGGGAAAAAATTGCAGCTGGTGCAACGTTTGCACAGCCAGCTTCTCCACAAGCTCTGAAGCCCCATTTGGCTATAGAGGGTCTAGATGGGAAGATGATGAAGAGGAATAGAGAAACCAGAGTTGTGGTCCACATTGCCAGCCCTACAGGCCAGTGCAGTACTGCAGGGCCAGTGGAGCCATAGCACTAGAGATGGGGAGTAGGTTATTGGCTCCTGGATGTAACCTCCTTGCCAGGAGGGAGCCTGGCCTCTAATTTTTAGCATTAACCTAACAAAATGAGATTTGGGTATCTGCATTTCATTTCTTCCTCCTCCAGAGTATCTTGGGGTTTTTAAAACTCTCTGTGGGTGTCATGGGAGTGAATTGGAGCAGCCAGGAGTAGTGCACTACAAGATGATGGTGATGGGATTTGTAGCTGTTGAAGGAGACACCAGCAAGAGAAGAGCAGAGGGGAAATCTGGGGCAGCAGGAGGGTGGTCATGAGTCAGTTTGGAAGGAAGGCTTTGTTGATTATGGACCTCTTCGAGAAGGGGTGGTTCCAGCTTGCCAATGGGCTAGCAGGAGCAGGATGCCTGCCTAATTATCCAGTGCCTCACAGCCTCAGGTGTAGGAACTGTGGAGGTACAGCTCTTTTTAGTATGTTGCCATGCAAGTGTCCTCAAGCCAGCTCCTAAACTACTTCCTCCAGTAAATTATTGCTGCTTGGCAGCTAAGTATCTGCATGTGGAAGGTGTTCATGTTCCTGAGTGCAAATGCTTGAGCTCTGCTCCAAGTCCTGTCTCGTTCCCCCTGACTCTTCTTGGTCTCTCAGTCCAGTTTGTTGTTTGTTCCCAGCAGTTGTCCCTGTGTTAGATGCACATGCTTCTGGGTCTGAGCAGAATTTAGCTGCAGCTCTGAAGTGAAATGAAGTGTAGCTCTCATTTGATTTGCATGGGGTTTCTATGTGGGCACCTTGTTGAGGGGCTGGAGGAGAGGAGTGCAGGGGAGCTGCTGTGTTCCTGAGCCATACCTGAGTGCTGAAATGTGGCTGCCTGTGCAGCTGCCAGCTTTCCTAATCTGCTGTGGCTGCTGAGTGCCCTGTGCCTTAGCTCCCAACATTTTCTTTATGTGGGCTGGAGGAGTGATTTAAAACAACTCTCTGCCAAATCCTGACATAATTGTGCGTGGCAACCGCAGAAGAGATTGCCAGATTTACGACTAAGGCAAAGTTTCTTGTCTTTGTCACTTCCTGAGGAAACTTTGACAACTCTTCAGACTTTGGGAGGTGGTTTGCTGACTACCATCTAAAGTGACCTCCATTCCTCCTTTCCTTTTGTTTTTGTTTATTACATTTTTGTGTTGTGACTGTGCATCACAGGACCAAAGGAGGTAGGATTGGAAGAGGCTCAGAGGTCATCCCTTGTCCCTAAAGCCCTTCTTATTCCTGACATATGTTTGTTTTCTCTGTCTTTAAAACCTCCTGATCTTCTCCCTGAGGTTGTGTCCCAGGGCTTAACTGCTTTTAGTGTAGAAAGTTTTTTTTGAACATAGTGTCCACATCTTCCATAGCTGAGACTTTGTTTCTTTACCCTTCTGTTTGTGCCTCAGTTTTTTTTGCTCATAAGAAGTCACTTGCTGGCCTGCATTCTGCCAGCACAAAAATGCTGTCTGAAGCTGGTGAAGCTTTGTTAAAGGAGTGACATTTCCTCTGTGGAAATTATACTATGATACTGAACACAGATCACTGGGAATTTTGTCCACAGAAGCATCTTGTCTGAGAGAAGAACAGAAACTGCCAAGCACTTTTTTCCCCTGTGTGAATGGTTCATCATTACCTACTCATTCATTCATATTTTGTTATGTAAACAAGTAGCTCTATCATGAGAGAAATTTTTGAGTAGTGACCACAAGGGTGTCTGTCTTGTGAAGTCACTGGTTTGAAGTGTCCATCATTTCAGCCTTTCCATCAAAGGAGCCCTTTGATCTGCATCTCTTTCCTAGCCAGTTATGTTTTTGCATTGTAGTGAAACATCAAATTACAGGTGAAACTGAACAGTGCTTTTAAGTCCATGGGGAACTGAAAGACAGACAGATGGTTAGCTCAACTGCATATACCTCATTTTCTTGGGAAATATTTTTTCTTGCTATTCCTCTTTGGCGAAGAATACCCTGAAATTTGCACTTAATGTGAGCACACAGCAGGTCCATATTCCATTGCCCTGCTTTGCCAGTCAAAAGAAGTGTACAAGATACCAAAGGACACTGGGACTGGTGATTTTGTTTTTATTGTGTTTATCAATACTGCATAAAAATCCAGTTATGCACCAAGCAATAAACGCCTGTTCTCTTGTATCAGTAAAAAAGTGTCTTCAGAAGCCTAAAGCAGCCTTTTCATATTATTTTATAAGATATTTAAATGGCTACGATCAGATTTTTTGCAATATATACATTAAATATGTAGGTAAACAATTTCTCACAATTTGGAATTCAGGACTTCATGTTGATCTTGGCCCTATTGCTTTTCTGACCTATGTGCAAAACTTTTTTCTTTACTAGTATCTTCCAAGGGTGTTTTGTGGGATTGCTGAGAAGACAGAAACATCCTTCTAGGAAAAGGTGATTGTGGAGGCCACGCTCTGCTTTCATTTCCAGCAGCCCAACCAAACTGGATTTCTGAAAAAGCAGAATGAGGAACTTGAAGCAGATTTTAGTTTCAGTAACAGCAAAGCCTCAAAGGGGAAGCTTGTTACTAATAATCTACTGGGTAGCAAAAGAGTACCCTCTGGTTGGTGCTTGTTGCTGCCCTTCATGGGCTCCCATCCACTGATAACCAGCTCTGAGCTCCCATCCCATGCTTGTAACTTGCCTGTTGAATGAGTCCATGCAGTGATTATCACCCAGATATCATATGCAAATTCTCTTTCTATTTAGATTTCCTTAGCCCCTTGCTCTTTTTGATTTCTGGCCAAAAAATTGGGAAACTTCTTGGTTTACAGTAGTTCTGGGGGAAAAAAAAACCCCTACATTCTTTCTTTCTGCCAAAATAAGGAAGTTGAATGGTGATAAACTCTTTCTTTTTCTTTCACATGGTTTAGTTCACATAGTTGAATGCAGTTTTAGCCCTACTCAGTGGAGTAATGCTGAGCCAGACTCTGTGAAGGAGGCAGAAACTTTGCGAGCAAACAATACGTGGGGAAAAGAAAAACCCTCTTATTTTCATTAGGTGGTTCCTTTTAACTAGCTTAAGTCAAGCCCTATTAAAAGGCTATTTTTAATTTGCATTTGAAGTGTCTTTTCTGAGACTCTGGTTGATGGTAGGACCTGTTTCTAAGGTGATAATTTGATTTATTGATAGGATGTGTTGCAATTACAGTGCAGTTGAGCTGCCCATGGACAAAGACCTTTGAGTCTGCAGTTTTGCTTGTGGTGGTGTTTATAAATTACAGTGCTGGTGCATTTTGCTTGTGTTGGGTTGGGTTTGAGCTGGGTGCAGTGTGGGTGCACATACAGGCTGGAGAGATGCATTCTGTCTAGAATTTCTCAAGCTAGTTGCTTGTTGAGAGAAGCATTTACAGGGGGGCTGGAGCCACAGCTCTGCTGCTCTTGCTCTTTTGCCTCCCTGCTGCTCTGTCTTGCAAATGCCATTTGCCCAGTAGTCAGGGTGTTGGACCCTCCAGGGACTGCCATTAGTCATGGATTTCCTGGCCACATCTCGTTCAGATAAGATCAGGACAGGCGCTTTTTTTTTTCGTTTCGTGCACTGTGGTTTTGAGGAGAAGGCAGAGGGACACATGGAAGTGAGCACAGCTGGCTTTAGCAGGTTTGCAATGTTTCAGAATGATAGAATGGTTTGAGTTGGAAGGGACCTTAAAGACCATCTGGTTCCAACCCTGCTGCCATGGGCAGGGACACCTTCCACTGGAGCAGGCTGCTGTTGACCCCACCTTCCCCACAGTTCAGGTGCTGCCTCAGAAAACTGAGTGCAGGGCAAGGAGTTTCTCCTCAGCTTCGGTGGCTCACCAGCCTCCACTGTTGTGGGGGCTGTTTTTGCACTGTGGTCTCCATCCAGAGGTCTGGAGCTCTGCTCATATTTTTCTCAAGATGTTTCTGGAGCCAGCCAAGTGCCCAACACATGGTCAGAGGTACCTTCCAAGAGGATTGGGAAAGAGGTGGGCAGCTGGGTAGAGTTCTTCTACCCACAAGCTGCCTACAAGTCTTACCTCTGTCCAGTGCTAATCACACCTAATGGGTCATTATGCCAGTGAGTTGGATCATCCCATGCTTTTTGGAGAGGGCAGAGCAAGCCTTCAGTGCTTTGCTCCTTGTCATGTCCCCTGCTACCTCCTGACTGTAGGCCAAGAGCAGCTCATGTGAATATAATTCAGCAGTCCCTCACCAGAAGGTGTCTGGAGCTGCCATGGGACACGTGCTTCCGAAGCAAACCAAAACAGAAGATGTTTTTATTCTTACAGAGTTGTTTTTCTTCTCGCTACATACCTTGTAGAGGCTGGGTAGTGGTGTCAAGGTCAAGGTGAAGGGAGATTTTTTAAGATTCCATCTCAGTTTGTAAGATGCCAGGAAAGGGACACATTTCAGTTTTCTTCTGAAACATCTTGTACACCCTTTCCGTGAATGCTTGCTGTTTTGAGCACCGCTGCCAAAAGACAAATCCAAGCTTTAGACAGCCGCCAGCGGAGGTGGATGGGAGGCCAGCTGGGAGCACAGCCTTGTGTAAGCACATGCCAGTGCTTGATTTACCATCTCTGGCCTGGCAGGGCTGTGCTGAAAGCTGAACAACAGGCAGTGGAACAAACGCTTTTTATTTTTGCCAGGATATTTTTAAACAGAAATGCTGGTTAGTGCATGAGTTTTATATTTTTTGCAGGCAAGGGTACAGAAGTTACGGTTTCTCACTTTTTGTTTTGGCCAGAGTATGTTCTTATTTAGGCAACATGTGGAAGTGCATGTGCATGAAATCCAGCCACTGAATACTTTGTGTCCCTGAGTTATTGTTTCCTCCTTTGTCAGCAGAGTGACAGGATGCTGCAGACGTCATTGGGTGTCCTGGTTGAACCCCTCAGGGGACTACAGTCCCTTCAGGGGACTATAAAAAACTGAAAATTATAAATATCAGGCTCTTACAGGAATTCACCTACAGTTAAGGGCTCTCTGAAGCAGACTCTCCTTTCCTTTAAAGCCTGTCTACAGAGCCAAAATGAGTTACAAGGGATTCCTAAAGTGGGTTTAATTCTGGGAAAAAAAAAAATTGGAGGCACATTTAATTCTGCAGCAAACAAAATTTAAGTGTTGCTAGGATCTCATGGTTCATCAGCAAAGCTGTGTTCCTGGGTGACAGAACGTGTCTGAAGTCACTTGCATCTCCTTCCATGCTCACTGATGACCTGTGGGATACAACTGGAATAGCTTTAACCTTCTCTGTCTTATGCTTGTAACTGATAACTCATCTCCAGTATTGCTGTTGTGTAAATAAGATCTACCCATTTTTTTCTGTGAGGGAATTCAGTGGCAAAAAGAAGCCTTAGATCAACGTCTGGTGTGTGCCAACAGAGAAAAGCTGTGCTGGGAATCACCAAACTTGCCAAAGACTGATTGAAAAGAGCATTTCCTTGAGTGTGGTGTGGTGTCACACCAAGGTTCAGCTTGACTCTTGAGACTTCAATATTTAGCTACTTGATTCAAGGGGGTAAAAATATATTATCACTATGGTCAATAGTTGAGGATTTAGAAGCATATTACAACTGAAATATTTGAGGTGTTGATAAAAGTACAGTCACAATTTTAGTTTTGAGCATCTTCTACTATCTGTGGAAGCAAATACTAATTTTGTTTGCTTTAGGTAGTCTCTGTTAATAAAAAAACCCTCAAACCACAAAAAAAAAAGAACCTGTCACTGACTGGTACACACCATTGTAAGCCTCTAAGGGTGCACTTCCACTTGGCTGGATGAATCTTGCAGCTGATTAATTCCTGAAGGGATTTAGGAAATCAGAAAGGGAATATGTTCTTTCTTGAATAGGAAGCCCATTATCTATCTTTTTTTTTACTTTTCCTTTGCATACTAAATGTAAGTATTTAAGTGCCTATTTTAAGAATCATAATATCAACATTTGAAATATACCTTCTTCAAGCTGGTATGAACAGGAAGCCTCCAAACCCCTTTTAGGCCAGAAGTCATTCATGGTGCACAGTCTGTGCTGGCTTTAACCTTTCCAATGCTGTGTAGACAAACTTCCTTTTAGGATATTAATTTCATGAATGTGCTGCAAACATGGGTTTTTTGGCTTCATTATTCCTTACACCAGCAGTTTTCTTTTTTGAATGTTATTGCTCTTGTGGAAAATCCAAGAACAGTTGAACTTTTTTGTCTTGATTTGGTTAAATGTCAGTGAGGGAATTAAACTTCGTCTTCAAGTGTTATGACTCCAGCAGCAGAGTGTAGTTTATGTGAATAATCTTTAGAATTGGTTGTTCTGTCCTTTGATGTTTATTTTTTTCTGCCTTGGATTTTTTTTTTTTTCCTGC
The DNA here is from genome assembly GCA_013396995.1 of Dicaeum eximium. Classification (NCBI taxonomy): domain Eukaryota; kingdom Metazoa; phylum Chordata; class Aves; order Passeriformes; family Dicaeidae; genus Dicaeum; species Dicaeum eximium. The sequence goes on along the minus strand of VWZP01007456.1, from coordinate 1,017,345 downwards.
AGAGTGTGCTTGAAAAGAATAAATGCATGCCAGGGCATTAGACAGACAATTGGAGCATGTTTTATGTGACAAAAATGTCAGTTGGCTAAAACCAGATAACATAAATTTGATTTGAGATTATGTTACTGAAACCCTAATCTGAGTAGCATTTTAAGCATATGTTTGATTCTGAGCATTAGAGTAATCCCCCTTCAGCAGAGTATCAGGGTGCATCCTTCAGCCTTTGCTGCATGGGCTAAGTTGAATCCCATGCTTAAAGCTGAGCATATGCTTTAAATGCACAGCTGAATGCGCTGCTGTGTGGAGAATAAGATAAAATGTTCAGGTAAATTAAGTATTTGAGATTACACAGCTCATGAGTGATTCCTGTCATTTGACATTAAAGCCAGTTAGAACAGCTGAGATGTACCTATCTTGTGGCCAGGCTTGTCTTCTCTCTTGGGCTCATTTGGAAAAAGACAAAGTGAACTTTTGACACTATAAATCCAAATTTAAAGAGATTGTCTGAAGGAGAGTGGTAGCCCTGCAGCCTAAAAAGTTCTTCAGGAATAGTTTATGACCAAAGAATGGTTTAGGTTGGAAGGGATCGTCTCCTTCCAGCCCCCCTGCCATGGGCAGGGACACGTTCCTGTAGACAGCATTGCTCAGAGCCTTGAACACTTGCAAGGATGTGCAGATCAGTAGAAAAGGGGGTGTAGAAGTTGGCATGGAGGAGATTTAGAGGAGCAGAGACCAATGGAGGGAGAGGTGGAGTACTGAAGCTGTGAGACCACGGCAGAACGTGGGAGTGTTGTAGGGGGACTGCTGAGAGGGAATGAAGAACACAGAGGAGTAAAGTCAGGAGCAAGGAAAAGAGAGGCTGAGGCTAATAAAACAGAAAGCTAGACAGAGCAAACCAACAAAAGGGAGTAGAAATAATAACATGGGATGAAAAAACCCCGCCAACCTCTCCCTCGGTTTTAGCCTTCAGTTTCTTTTTAAATTATTTTAAAACCCTGACTTTGTCTTAGTGATTTTTCATTTGTGTTTCAAACCACTTTTGGCTGATTCTTTTTGCAGAATTGTTGTTTGCATTGCTTTAAATTCAGCTGTAACTCTCAACCAGTCAAAAATACTGTCACAGATGTGAGACAGGGAGACTTTGGTAGGATCTCATTGGGCAGCTGATGTGTCTTCCTCAGCCCCTGTGCCTGTTGTTCTGCTGTGTCTGGGGTCTGTGGGAACTTTGGAGTTAGTTCCATGTGGTCCCAAACATTCAGGCTGTGACACTGGAAGTGTTTAGTGTCCAGACAGTCTGTCTTGAGGGTGACTCCTCAGTACCTCCTGTGGCTTTTCCTACTTTGGAGGGAAAGATGAAATGCACTCTTCTACCCCTTTGTCCTTTGAGGGGATGTCCTTAAATGTACTAAACTCCATGGTTTAGCATTCCATTTGAAATGCTCCCAGCATGTTTTCAGTTGAGATTTGTAAAGTTTATACACTTTTGACCATTTCTGGTTTCCAGATTTTGAGTGATGATGAGAAAAAATGGCCAGGTGAATAATAACTTCCTTCTGCAAGTCAGCTGTAAGTTAGGTACTGATTTCCTATTTTTATGATGGAGAGAAGAAGAAGAAGGGTTAGCCTTAACAGTAAGAGCAACAAAACCTGGTTTTCCTGAGGGGCCTTTCCCTAAAAAGTTGAATTCCATGGCACTAGTGTTACCAGCTTTTAGAAGTTGCTGCTTTTCATTTCTGATGAAATCAACAGGAGGCAAACACATTCAAGAAGTCAACTGCTTAAGGGCTACAGCCTTGCACTGATAATTTCTCCTATTTATGAGCCTGTTCAGTGCAGATAGCTTTAGGTTTAGTAACTTCACAGCAGCACACAGTAAATCCACAGATAAAAAACTCAGCCCTGGGTTTTATTGTACCATGCTTGCTGTTATCTCTCCTGTTTACTTGCATGAGTGATAGAGGGGAAAGCACAGATGGGTCTTTGTATGATGTGGTTTAAAATAAGTGGTGATGTTTGCTGTTTTATGGAAAACTTTCCATCCAGACAACAGGTGGAATGAATATGAAATCACTACTAATTGAGGTTAATTAAACCTAACAGTTGGGTGAAACATTTCTTAACACAGATTTAGGTTTAGGCAAACTTTTGATTGTCCATTTCATGTCCTGCACATAAATTCAGGAAGTGAAAACCCCCAGTTCCAAGGATTTCAGGCCTTTCCTTCATGTTGCTGCCTAATGTCCACATGGATGCACAGCAGCTACATGTGATTTGCAGTTAATTGTAAATAATAAATAATGGCAAATTTCACAAAGTCTCAACTGTCACTTCCCCTGATACCCCCTGGAGAAGACACTTGTTTTATTGTGTCTGGAAGGCTGATGGAGGCAGATTTCTGAAGACTGGCAAATTGTAAAAGCAGCTTGCATAAAGAGGGTGCCAGGAGCAGCTGGGCAGCCTTTAGGCTGCTGATAGAGGAGACCAGCTCACACCTTAGATGGTGACCAGAGGCTGCTGATTTTGCAGGTTGTTGTATCAGCTAAAAGGAGCTGATAAGCAGAGTTTCTGGAAATAAATCCAGGTATGAAATCCTTAGTTCCTGTCCCACCCTTGTGGTTCCAGCCCCCCTACTCAAGGCTGATGGTGTCCGGCTGCCTTTGGCCAGTAGAGACCAGAGGAAGAATTATTTGCTTCTGGCTGTTGGTAGGTGACATACCCAGTACCAGGGCTATGCTACTTTGGAGCAAAGATTCGTGGCCATGAGGCTGGTTCCTGTTTGTTAGAGGAAAAGTCAGTTTTTATAGCTGCCCCTGAAACTGCCTTCTTCCTCTCTGTTCAGGGTGTTGCTGCAAGGGAGAAGGGATTGGGCTTTCTTGTCTCCAGGACTGAAGTTTTCAACTAGTGTTTCAGCTGGAACTCATAATTCATGTGGCTTTTTTCTTCCTCTCTGGTGTGAAATGCAATAACAAGTTGCAGGTGAGACAGTTACAGACTGGGAGGAGTATGTCTGAACATTGAATTGAATAGGGCTTCTTGAGCCTGGATGGACAATTCTGAAGGTAATTGAGCCCTTTTACAGTTTTTCCAGGCAATTGCTGAACAACTTTTATACTAGTGAAATAGCAAGCTGAACACAAGAGCCATTTTGATGAATGCTGTGGTTGATGGGCTTATTGTTGCTTGTGTAAGAGCCACTGCCTTCATTTAATAAAAGAAAATGACTGCTGGTACTTGTTGGCAATCTGCAGTGTGAAATTAGAGTGTTTGGATTGGATTATCAATTTCAGACTGGTTGGAAGATTTTTAATATCTTCCATGTTGGGACAGGAATATAAATTATTTTGTTTTCATATTTACTAGTTGGCACTAACAAGCCTGTACTTCTAAGTTATGACCCCTAATGATAAAATTTGACAATGAAAAGAGAGTGTTGGAGTATGAACAGCAACTTGTGTCAAACAGCAATTCAAGTCAAAGATTACCTCCTCATCATACCAGTATTTTGAAAGTTGCAGCTGTTACTATGTGGGGAATGTTCACTTAGGGAAAGAATTTGGTTTGGAAAGAACTACACAGAATTGTTTATCCCATTTTTTGCTGGCAAATTTTACTTGAAAACAACATTTGTCAGGATGCTCTTGCTTAATGTGTTTACTTAACTATGAAAACCTCAGGTTATTTATGCATGTAGTCTGAAAACTAAATTTAGTTTCTCTGACTGCATTGCACAATGGTGATGAAGGATATTTAGCCAAACTGTTATGCTGATGTGTGTGCATGTGGCCAATAGAGATAAAACCACTGCAATCAATACTTGTTGTCACTGACAGTGTGAGGTACAGTGACTTTTATGTTACCTCCCTTACCTAATTTTTCAACTTCAGGGACAATTATGAGGATTTCTAAGTAGATACTGTTCACACATTTTTTACTGTATCTTTAAATAGGAATTCCTCTGCGGGAGGAGTAGTACATCAAGTGGATTTTTTTGACTGCAAGTGTGTTTTGGGATAGAGCAGGTAGGACAGGGATGGCAGCATGCAGATGTTAAAAAGTCTCCCAAATTTGTCTAGAAAGTGAACTCTGACCATTGGAATTGCCAAAATCCAGGTATTACTATCAATAAAATTGCATAGGCATTAAAGCAGTACTTGCAGTTTTAATTTATTTTAGCTTTATTTAGCTCCTCCCCATTTGAGGTTTGACTTGCTGGTGAGATTTGTGAAGTTTGCTTTTAGTTCCTATTTCATTGGTGCTGGGAGTGTGACCCGTGGCAAACTAGGGCCCATTTCTCATCCTCACCTGAAAAATGAAATGGTGACATTGGAGAGGTCGTACTTAAGTGTTTGTGGTGGAGCTCAGATGGGAAATCAGCAAGCTGGCAGCAGGGAGATGTCATTAGGGTGGAGTGGGGTGCTAGGGGAGCATGCCATGGTTTGAGGTCCCCGAGGGAAGCTCTGGATGCCCCATCCCTGGAAGTGTTCAGGAACAGGCTGGATGGGACTTTGAACAACTTGAATTGGTGGAAGGTGTCCCTTTCCATGGCAAGGGGGATGGAAATAGATGATCTTTAAGGTCCCTTTCATCCCAAACCATGCTGTAATTCTATGATTCTGTAACACACCTTCTTACCACTCACAAGGCATCTGTCAGCATGGGTTTAGTGGGTTTATCTGCTGGTCTCTGTAATACCATGGTCAGGAGGGTCCTCTGATCCAGTGGTCAGTGAAAGGCAACTCGAGGTATGATTCTTATTTGGATGATAGTGACTCCATGAAGTGCCACAGCTACAGTCTCCTGAAAATTAACCCAAAAAATTCCCCTCTGCGTAATGCAACATTGTTGACACTGTGCAAGTTTGGGTGGGGGTTTTGTGGGGTTTTTCCTGTCTTTGTTCATTAATACAATACATTAATTGTGGGATGGGGCATTCCTTTGAAGCTGCCTTTGCCACATTCACACTACCCGTTGCCACACAGGGCTCCTCAAGGTGCTGACAGCAGTGTGAGATGCCAGTGAGATTCCAAGGGAAGATGCTCAGGCACTCTTCTTTCCCTCTCAGTCTGTCTCACCTTTCCACTTCTTTAAATTCATCCTGCTGTCCTCTTTCCCTCCTTGCCCAGGCTTTTGGCTCCCAGCTCACTCAGCACTTGAGGCAGTGTCCCTTGCTCCTTCTCTCCCAGCTCGGGATGGCCGAGGGGACGCGGTTCCCTCATCCCGGTCCCGGAGTCACCAGGTGGAGCTCTTGCCCAGGGAAATGCCCTCCGTGCCCTGCCGCACAGCCCGGCCCTTGCCGAGGGCTTCGATGGTGTTGGGGTTTGTGATGGAGCTTTCTTGGGTGGGCAGCCGTGTCAGGTGCTGCCAGGGGTCTCGTTTCTTGCCACGGCTTCAGTCTTGAGGCAGTTTCATTGAGGCAAAGTTGTTTCCTGTGACTTGACCAGCCAGTGCCTTGTTTGACAGTGAGGTTCCCCAAAGGCTGGGCTGCTTCTGCACGGTTTGTGACCACCCTGTTGTACTCGAAAGCTGCTTCACTGCAGAGTGCAGGAAGCAGAAGGAAGTCTCCTTAAGGATATCCTCAGGCTTTGTACCCCTGTGCAATCCAGTGGGAGGGATTCTTGCTCATTCATTGGCATGTGCTGCTCTCCAAAGGAGATTTGTGTGTGTGTGTGTGACCCTTCAAAGGTGCTCCTCTTCTTTCTCCTTTCATCCTCTCATCTTATTAGCCAGCCAGATTGATCCCACCTTATTTGCAGCTGGTTTTTATAGAGATCATGCTCCTACTTGAAACTGTAGAGGCAGTTCAAAACACGGAGTTGAGCATCCTAAATGATGCTTTTGTGGCCTCCAAAAGCCACAATTTGAGCTGAAGGAATGCAAATAAACAACAAGTTCCTTCTTCCTTTTCACCAGTCTAAGCAATTCTTTCTCCACAGCTGCCCATACCACATGCTGACAAGGGCATAAGAAATTGATGAAGATTCTGCTCTTTGATTTCAATTTAAAATCCCCCATTTCTTTTGGCAGTTCAGCTGCTGTTCTGAATTTGATAACTTGTGTGGAAAGAGGAAGGAAAGGTGTAAGAAAAGACACAGAGAATAAGCTGGAAATTTGATGTGGGGAAGCAGTTTCTAAATCATGTTAGCAACAATGAAAGGCTGTTATCTTTGCTGTCCATGCTCATGGTAGCATAGCACTGTGGTTACCTTGCAATTTGTATGGTAAGATGCAGTGATTAAGAATAAGTAGTGGAATTGGAATTGGATTTGGGATTTGGGTTGGGTTGGGTTTGGTTTGGTTTGGTTTGGTTTGGTTTTTTTTAACCAGAGTAGGTGAGCTCTAAAATGATGAAGCAGAGTTACTGTTACTGTTACAGAAGCACTGTTGGCTGCAGTGTTAATTTTATTCCTGAAGAATAGCTCTGTTGTCCCTTTCCCTCCACAGCCCCCTTTCTCATAAGTCAAGATCATTTTCCATTCCTGTGTCAGCTTCACAGACAGAAGAGGTGGCAGGTTGCGGAAGAGCAGCACAATTTGTAAGTCCTGGAAGAGTAAATGTGCAGCTGACACGTGGAATACTTTGTTGGGGCAATGAGTATCTCTGCAGGCAGGGGCATGAACAGAGTGAGAGCAGCCCTGCTGAGAAGGACCTGAGGATTCTGCTGCAGGAGAGGCTGGGTGTGAGCTGTCAGTGTGAGCTTGCAGCCCAGAAAGTCAAACACGTCCTGGGCTGCATCCAAAGCAGCGTGGACAGCAGGGCAAGGGAGGGGATTCTGCCCCTCTGCTCTGCTCTGGTGAGACCCCACCTGCAGTGCTGCATCCAGCCCTGGGGTCCCCAGCACAGGAAGGACATGGAGAGAGTCCAGAGGAGGCCACCAAGATGATTAGAGGGATGGAGTGTCTCTTGTACAACAGAAGGCTGAGAGAACTGGAATTGTTCAGCCAAGGAAGAGAAGGCTTCAGGGTGACCTAATTGTGGCCTGCCAGTACCTGAAGGCAGCCTACAAGAAAGATGGAGAGGGACATTTTACAGTGTCTAAGTGGCAGGACAAGGATGAATGGATGAAAGGATTCAAACAAAAAGATAAAAGGTTTGGATTAGATGTTAGGAGGAAGGTTTCTGCTGTGCGGGTGGTGAGGCACTGGAATGGGTTGCCCAGAGTTGTGGATACCCCATCCCTGAAAGTGTTCAAGGCCAGGCTGGATGGAGCACTGAGCAGCCTGGTCTAGTGAAAGATGTCCCTGCCCATGGTAGTGGGTTGGAGGTAGATGATCTTTAAGGTCCCTTTTTATGATTCTGTGATTCTGAAGGCTGCAGCTACAATTCTCCATGCCATCAACCCAGCATGAAGAGCTTGGGATTGCAGCCCTAGTGATGATAGCAGAATAATGCCAATTATCTTGGAAACACTCTAGGAAAGACTTTGGTTTTATATAATATTACATGCATGAATATATCAATGCCTCTGTCAGAGTGAATTTTTGCTAGCATTAACTACAATATAGACAGTAGCTGCTCTTCAGTCTCTCTTATCTCTGGCCAGGCAAATCACTTTGATGGGATGACAAAGTGCTTTTGGCCATCAATGCTTGATTTTGTACTTTATAGTTTGTTGTTGCTTGTGATCTTTGGGTATGTCTTTGACAAAAGTAGATAGTTTAAGAGACTGTAATTAGTATTGCAGTCTATGAGTGAGGAAGAGATGGAAATGCTCTTTTTTGTCTATAAGAGAGAAAAAAATGTAGCAAAGTATTAAAGAAAGTGTATCTGAAACTTGGGTGTTAGAGGTTTTTGTTGTCTCTGAAAGATTACTGGGCTGGGATCTGCTGGAGAGCAAGGGGCCTGTGACTACAAAGAAAGTTGCTAACTCCAAAGAAGCCTACAGATACCAGGTGCAATGGGACTGCATTCTCTGGCTCCAGGTGTGGCAGATACTGGAGCAGCTATGCAGGACTGAGTTTAATTCCACAGGAGGATGTGTGCAGGATGTGTGTGGAAGGAAAGCACGTGCTCAATAATCACACTGGTGAGGGTGCCAAAACTGGTAAGGCAGCAGGCATTTGGCTTTGGGGACTGTTTGGGATCCAAAATAGACAGGGCTGTGGAGTCCCTTCAGCTCTGGGGTGAAGCAGATGGTCAGTCACTGTACATGTTTTGCAAATGGATGTGGACTGAAGGAAAACAAACCAAGAAAAGGGGTCAGATGATGTTTTCCATTCAGAGATGTATTGGGTTTCCATGGCAAGGCTTTGGTAGTGGGGGGGTTGCAGGGGTGGCTTCTGTAAGAAGCTTCCTGAAGCTTCCCTGGTGTCCTACAGAGCCAATGCCAGCTGGCTCCAAGATGGCCCTAACACTGGCCAAGGCCAAGTCTGTCGGTGATGGTGGTAGAGACTGGGGTAACATGGCTATGAAGGGGAAAAAGGTCCTGCACAAGAGCCAATTGCAGCCAGAGAGTGGAGAATATGTGAGAGAAAAAGCCCTGCAAACACCAGGGGCAGTGAAGAAGGAGAGGGATGAGGAAGAATGTGGGGAGTCTTCCCCCTCAAGAGGAGTGAGAGGCAGAGACAATGCTCTGGTGAGGAGCAGGTAAAGAAATTGGGAGTAAATTTAAGCTTGGGAAAAAGGGAAGGGTGTGGGGGAGGTGTTTTAGATTTAATTTTTATTTTTCATCATCCTACTTTGATTGGATTGGCAATAAATTAAATTAATTTCCCCATTTCGAGTCTAGTTTGCTCATGGCAGTATTGGTGAGTGATCTCTCTGTCCTTATTTCAACCTACAGGATTTTTGTAATATTTCTTCCCCCCTGCCCAGCTGAGGAAGGGAGTGATAGGATGGCTTTGGTGGGCATCTGATTTCCAGGCAGCATCAGCCCACCACAGGAGGCCCTATACATTAAGCCCTGACTGGCAAATGTTTTTCTGTTTTAAAACACCAGTAGAAATATACGGGTGGTATTGAAGACTCATATAAATACCAAGCAGATAAACTCAGTGCTTGACTATCTCTTGAAGAACTTAAATAGCTCTTTGTTATTGTACTGTCTGAATGCTTTAGAACTATCACTGTTTTACATCCCCATAAAGCTGTTACAAGGTAAAATCAAAAAGCTATTTTTGTATAACAGCTAGCAAGCTGAGAACAATAGAGCCAAGAATTCCTGTGCTTAATGCAGTCCTTGCAGCACCAGGAGGAAGGATTGCATTCTGATATAACAGGACTGACCTGACTGTGGGTAGAGCAAGTGCTGCACTTTGACATGTAGAGGGAATGAATATCATTCTAATGTGCTCCAGTGGAAAAAGTCTGATCTGTAGCTAATTTGTGCTCTGCAATAGCAATGTTGGCCTGAAAGCAATGAGAAATGATGTGTAGGGCTTTTTTGCTCTGTGGGAGTTGGCATAGGTCACCCTAACTTAGTGGGAGTAATGTACCACCTGACTTAAAATATATCTTTACTAGCATATATTGTGAGTGTAAAGAAGGGAACAAAGGGAAGTAGGGAAAGAAGGGAAGCAAATAGGGATGTTTGTGTAAAGTTCACNATCACTTTGATGGGATGACAAAGTGCTTTTGGCCATCAATGCTTGATTTTGTACTTTATAGTTTGTTGTTGCTTGTGATCTTTGGGTATGTCTTTGACAAAAGTAGATAGTTTAAGAGACTGTAATTAGTATTGCAGTCTATGAGTGAGGAAGAGATGGAAATGCTCTTTTTTGTCTATAAGAGAGAAAAAACTGTAGCAAAGTATTAAAGAAAGTGTATCTGAAACTTGGGCGTTAGAGGTTTTTGTTGTCTCTGAAAGATTACTGGGCTGGGATCTGCTGGAGAGCAAGGGGCCTGTGACTACAAAGAAAGTTGCTAACTCCAAAGAAGCCTACAGATACCAGGTGCAATGGGACTGCATTCTCTGGCTCCAGGTGTGGCAGATACTGGAGCAGCTATGCAGGACTGAGTTTAATTCCACAGGAGGATGTGTGCAGGATGTGTGTGGAAGGAAAGCACGTGCTCAATAATCACACTGGTGAGGGTGCCAAAACTGGTAAGGCAGCAGGCATTTGGCTTTGGGGACTGTTTGGGATCCAAAATAGACAGGGCTGTGGAGTCCCTTCAGCTCTGGGGTGAAGCAGATGGTCAGTCACTGTACATGTTTTGCAAATGGATGTGGACTGAAGGAAAACAAACCAAGAAAAGGGGTCAGATGATGTTTTCCATTCAGAGATGTATTGGGTTTCCATGGCAAGGCTTTGGTAGTGGGGGGGTTGCAGGGGTGGCTTCTGTAAGAAGCTTCCTGAAGCTTCCCTGGTGTCCTACAGAGCCAATGCCAGCTGGCTCCAAGATGGCCCTAACACTGGCCAAGGCCAAGTCTGTCGGTGATGGTGGTAGAGACTGGGGTAACATGGCTATGAAGGGGAAAAAGGTCCTGCACAAGAGCCAATTGCAGCCAGAGAGTGGAGAATATGTGAGAGAAAAAGCCCTGCAAACACCAGGGGCAGTGAAGAAGGAGAGGGATGAGGAAGAATGTGGGGAGTCTTCCCCCTCAAGAGGAGTGAGAGGCAGAGACAATGCTCTGGTGAGGAGCAGGTAAAGAAATTGGGAGTAAATTTAAGCTTGGGAAAAAGGGAAGGGTGTGGGGGAGGTGTTTTAGATTTAATTTTTATTTTTCATCATCCTACTTTGATTGGATTGGCAATAAATTAAATTAATTTCCCCATTTCGAGTCTAGTTTGCTCATGGCAGTATTGGTGAGTGATCTCTCTGTCCTTATTTCAACCTACAGGATTTTTGTAATATTTCTTCCCCCCTGCCCAGCTGAGGAAGGGAGTGATAGGATGGCTTTGGTGGGCATCTGATTTCCAGGCAGCATCAGCCCACCACAGGAGGCTCTATACATTAAGCCCTGACTGGCAAATGTTTTTCTGTTTTAAAACACCAGTAGAAATATACGGGTGGTATTGAAGACTCATATAAATACCAAGCAGATAAACTCAGTGCTTGACTATCTCTTGAAGAACTTAAATAGCTCTTTGTTATTGTACTGTCTGAATGCTTTAGAACTATCACTGTTTTACATCCCCATAAAGCTGTTACAAGGTAAAATCAAAAAGCTATTTTTGTATAACAGCTAGCAAGCTGAGAACAATAGAGCCAAGAATTCCTGTGCTTAATGCAGTCCTTGCAGCACCAGGAGGAAGGATTGCATTCTGATATAACAGGACTGACCTGACTGTGGGTAGAGCAAGTGCTGCACTTTGACATGTAGAGGGAATGAATATCATTCTAATGTGCTCCAGTGGAAAAAGTCTGATCTGTAGCTAATTTGTGCTCTGCAATAGCAATGTTGGCCTGAAAGCAATGAGAAATGATGTGTAGGGCTTTTTTGCTCTGTGGGAGTTGGCATAGGTCACCCTAACTTAGTGGGGGTAATGTACCACCTGACTTAAAATATATCTTTACTAGCATATATTGTGAGTGTAAAGAAGGGAACAAAGGGAAGTAGGGAAAGAAGGGAAGCAAATAGGGATGTTTGTGTAAAGTTCACACAGAGACAGATGACCAGAAAAACTGTGGTGGTTCCTACTGAAGTGAGACACTGCAGAATCTGACCTGAGAAGGCCAGTGGTAGCCATCCTCTCTCTGAAAACAGAGTTGCAGTGAGATCCATGTGTTTGTGCTGGGGTTGTGGGCACTGGGTTCCAATATTCAGTGTGAGTGTTGTTCATTTGGCAAGTACCCTTCACTCAGGGAAGTGCATGATAGCAGAATGACACTTCTGGGAGCCAACTCTGGTCCTAGCTCTTCCCTTTCAAAAATTTACTTTGCAGATGAGTATCTCCCAGATCTTTGCAGAAATTCCTTGAAGATCACTGGCAGTTTAAGGCCACGAAATTTTAATTTGGAATTGACAGAAATCATTAGTGTCCTGAATGAGATGCCTACATTTTGACTGCAGAAGTGAGGCTTCAGAGCACCTGTACCTGCATCCCTTTGGTTCAGGCTGAAGCCTCAGGCAGTTCTGTGTTGATGAAGCAGCTGAGAGCCAGTGTGTGTCTAAGAGCTGCTCTTGTATTTCCATTTGTGCAGTTATGCAGTGATAGCTTTGCTCACTTGATACATCTTGCAGATGGAAAAAATGAATAAAGGCGGGAAGCTTTTTGCCCTTCTTCCTAGACACCGCTCCGCAGTGCATGGCTTCATTTTCCCTGGGACAAGCCTGACACTTGGCAGATTCAATTCAGTCCCAGGGGTGTCTCTGAACCTCAATCTCCTGCAAGGTATTTCTCCTTAGAGCAGTGTTTTCAGACAACTGAAAGTGATACCCAAACACAGGGAAGGGCGAAGGATGTGTTTAAGGTTAGCAAGAAGTTATTGGGTAGAGTAATTCTTGGATTAAAATACTGCCGTTGGAAACTGCCATCAGGAATCTGTTGTGCATAACTCTTCCTTGTATGTTCACACAGTTGATAAAAATCCAAAGGCAGTTTCAGATGCTCTTCAAGCTGCCTGTCACAGCCCTCCAGAGCAGCTGTAACTGGATTAGTAAGACATGGAAAGTATTGCAACGCTACCTGCTTCTGGTTGTCTGAGTAATGATTAAAATGTTAAAGGCAGGCGTAGAGGACTACAGCAGGCTGCAGATTGCAAAGCTTTAATTTGATTTTCAGCTTGTTGCTTTTTTACCTCCACTGGAATTCAAAAGACAGCCATAATCCTGTACTCAGCCTTACCGTGTCATGTGCCTTTGGGTTAAGGACTGGCAACCCTGAAAGCATTCAAAATGCAGGTTGTGTATCTCAGTGCTGCATGCCAGACCTTGCCCGAGGAGTGACATTCCTCCTGGACACCAGGCCTGACCAGAGCTGAGCTTACATTTCTGCTGAAGCCCAGCGATCCTTTACAGCCCAGGCCTTGCAATGTGTTGGATGGTAGCTAATGAAATGCAAACCATTTAGCAGCTCTGAGATGTGATTACACTGCTGTGAATTTTCAGATTCCATCAAAGTCCTGCTGAGGGTAATGGGAGTGGGCCAGGGTGATTCAATTGTAAATCACAAACGGAAAGCGTGGCCAATTCTGACAGTGGAAAGAAGAGCTGTTTAAATGTGCAGAAGCTGATTTGCCAAGTCAAAACCAGCTGTGCTTTACAGAGCTACTGGAATGAATGGTCTCTCTGCATTTCTATTTTTTTTTGTGACTCATTGATTATTTTTCTTCCGCTAAAGTTTAAATTCTGTCTTTCTACCTCAGGTTTACCTGGCCGGTTGCAAAGGTGTTCAGTGCCTGGTTTTGGTACATAAAGTACCAAATGCATAGATAATAAAGGACAGTTTTCTCCTTTTTGGTAACTTAATACCAATTCAAATGTTTTCATCTGTACATCTTTAATGCTTCAACAGTGAAAGCTCTGCTCTGAGCAGGACAAGGACCTCTCCTTCCTCTCTGCACTAGCACTGGCAGGAATCAAATCAGTGTTACAAAAAGTGGAATGCAGCTTGGGAAATCTTGAGAATAAACTGGCTCCTCTGTTATTTTTCAGTTAGGGATGAATCAGCCAAGAGTGTCCAGTGGTGTGAATGTGTAACAAGGAGCCAGGAATTGTTGCTTAACAATGAGGAGCAGCCAGCTTCCTCTCTGAGCAGAACCTCTTCCAGGAGAGTAGGACAGCTTTTTGACTGCACCCCAGTTCTGAACGTTTCATCTCTATGTTTGTTGTTGTGGGGTTGGGTTTTTTNTGTGGTGGGTTTTGTTTTTTTTTTTTTTTTTTTTTTTTTTTTTTTTTTTTTTGGTTTTTTGGTTTTTTGTCTGAAGGAAGACAGAAGGTGCTTTTATCTCACTGGAAGGTACACTGAAAGAATTGTTAGACACATTTGACTACAGATGTTTCTGGTGCATGCACTTAATTGCACTTAATGCTAACCTGTCTGTAGAAAGCTTCAGAAGAGCTTGCTGGTAAGCTCTGGTACTGCTGTCTGGCTGAAACCCTGAGTTCCAGCAGTGTGAGCAGCTTTGTAATTCCAGCTCTATGCCTGATGAAAAAGCTTTGCCATGAGAGACTTCCTGGGGGTTACACTAAATTAACCCTGACTGCATTGGTCACACTCTTTTTCTCTTGATCAGGGATCCTCAGAGGGGAGGTTCAGCCACCAAATGCTTGGGGTGCCTTTGCTCTAAGTTGGGGTGGTTGGCAGCTCAGCTTTTGGGGAGCCTAGCACAAATGGGCTCTGAGGAGCACATGCATTCCTGCTGTGAGGTGCAGGGAAGTCCTGCTGAATTTGATGGAAGCCACATGAGCTGTGGGATCAGTTTCTGGCTCGTGGGAAAGGATAAAGACTTGTCAGGTCCAAATGTTTCTCGTATTATTACTGGAATAACATCTTCTTTTCCTGGGGATTTCTGAGCACTTAGTATTTATACCCCCAGGTTGCTAGGGCTCATTCTTCTTCCAATCTGTAAGACTAACTCATGTTAAACCCTGTCAGATTTAATGAGACCTGTCTGTAGCTGATGTCTCAGTGACTCTTAGTTATTGTGAGGAACATTTTGAGGGGACAAAACATCTGTAAAAATGTTTTTAATTTTTAAACATTTTTACAAATTCAGATTGTAAATTTGATTGAATCCTGGCTTTGTCCAAGCTGATGAGAAAACTTCCTTCCGAAGGAGCTGTGTGTGGGATCCCTATTTATATCGAGGTCAGTTCTCCATTGCTTCTTAAAGCAGATTTTTGTGGTGCCTGTCTCCAGGGTGTCTCAACCTTCCTTTAAAGCTGAAATGGGAAGTTAGTCATGAGATCTGTGGTGGTTGCAAGCCAGATGTTCTTTTTTTCTTTTTTTTTTCCCTTACTTTGCAAGTGGAAGGACAGAAGACAGTTTATTCAGTGTTCATTCTTAGGGTGCCATTTCCTCATGTGAAGTGCTGTCTAGTGTTCTTGTTTTGTTTGTATTTTCAAAATCCTAGAGTCATAAAGGATTTCTGTATGGTTTATCTAATTTTACACATATTTAGGAAGACATGTCTGTTCACAGAGCAGAGAAAGACTCAGCATAGTCGAGACTAAAAAAGCTCTTGCAGCAGTGTGCATGATTATAGGGCTGCTGTTTAGTCATCAGTCATGATATGTGTGGATCTTTTGTGAATCTAACATTTATTCCATTTCAGATGTAAGAAAGAAAAAACCAAAAAAAACCCCAACAAAACCATGAAGAGATTAGTTTGCTCAGCACAATAGGGCTTGACCCTCAATCTTTTAAAAGCTATTATAAAATCAAGGCAAGAGACTAACAGCCTAATCAGGGATGTGTTCACAGGGTACTATAGCTACTTCCAATTTGGAAAAGTGCTTGGAGGACCAGGCCCTATGTGCAGAGATAAATGAGACATCCAGATTTAAATTAAAGAACGAAATTTTTCCACATTAGCTTTTTCTGCTGGGATAAATGTGTTTGGAGCAACAGACAGAGGAATATACCAAATGCCTATTTGTATGGGAAAATGGTTTTCTTTTTTAATCTACTGCTCATATTTTTTTCTCCTTTATTTTTTTATGTCCCTGTAAGCTGCTGCAAATCAGCCAGAAGAAGTCAGCATCTCAGTTGCTGTTTGCCTGCAGATGAGTTGCCAGCATCCTGTAATGCTGCTAGCTTGAAATACAGTCTCATCTTTACAGTAATGAGAGCCAAGTGGGGTGGTTCCCCAGGAGCAGGAGTGTGGGTGGAAGCACTTTTCTGTGGCATTCTACTCTCCATTCTGGTGCTCTTAAAATCCTCACACCTAAATCTGCTGGTTAGGGATTTTGGAAGAACAGAGAATGTGTTTGTTGAAGGGGCTAAAGGGTAAAAATCTGGAATTAGTCATGCTTGCATTGGTTCCTTCTATTTATCAGAAACATCTGATGCAGTTTCAGATTTTTAAATCCATTTTGCTGACCAGGGGAGATTCTGAAGTTGTAGCTACTTGTTCTGGCAAACTAAGAGTGGCTCACTTACTGTGAATTACGTTTCTGCTTCTTTCCTTCCTCCCTACCCCACCCACTTCGCTTATCTTGCTACAATGTGGTTTATAACTGATATTTTTTAAGTGTGCTAGGAGGCTTATGAAGAAGAAAATGAATGAAGGTAAACCTGTAGTTGGTTCCTTGAGTGATTCTTGAGCACCTTGATTCACAATAATTATTTTATATTTATTAATTTCTTGCTGCTTCTGTTCTGGATTGGAATGCTCTTGATTGTGATGAGTCAATGACCATAGTGCTGAAGCCGTTGGGTTTCCTGTGAATGAGGATTTTTCCAAAGAATTTCAGGATCTGTTCCTTGAGGTGCAACATAATTCCTGAGGGCATGTTCTCAGTTTCTGAAACTTGTCCAATCCACTCTGCTCAGTGCCACCGTGACCTTTTACAAAAGCCAAGATGTTATACCTTCGTGTGTGTTTGATGTTATACGTACACCAACATCAGGTAAAACAAAACAGAAAAACAGATTAGAGAGTCTAATAGCAGAACTTTGAGAATTGGAAAAGTAAATCTTCTGTATGCCTGAATGTTACCCAGGCATGTGGCTTGATAAATCTGCTATAATCCTTTGAAGAAAAAAGAACAAAACAAGGGAGATCATCCCCATCAAATGTTAGAAAAATACATTTGTGTAGAGAAAGACCATATAGTAAAGTACAAAGCAGATGGTTGCAGGAAAGATTTATACAGCTGTAGCAAGGAGGTTTAATATCAATGCACTGCTGAGAAAAAAACGTTTTTTCTACTTCTTTGAAGCAACAACTCTGCTTTCCTTGTCTTCTGTGAGAGACTTGAAAGATAGTGCTCTGTTGTCAGTAAAAGTTAAGGTCTCTTCAGCTGTTTCAAGTTGCTGTGTAATGTTCATATGCCATGATTTGCTTTGCTTTCAGGCAGGTGAATGTCTTGATTGATGGATGTCAGTACAGTTTTCAGTAACATGAACTGAACACTGTCTAAGAAGTTTGAAACCCCATGATGGAATGATAATCACTGCCTTAAGTAGGAAGCTTTTTCTATTTTACTTCCTTCCCCTCTGTGCTCTAATTATACTCTGGTAGATGGTGGTTTGCATCCTCCAGGCAACAAAAGGGAAGCTGGGAGTGCTTGTTTCGACTGAACCCCCCTGGTGCAATAAATTGCCTGGCTCCTGGAAAGCAGCAGCCACTGGCTGCAGCAGTGCTTGTCCTAGAAATGGTCCCAGGCTTTTGGTCCCAGACTTTTGGTCCCAGTCCATTGGTTTCACTCCAATTACTCGAGGGGGATATTTAGCCCTCTTGGTGGTGGAAGCAACCCCAGGAGCAAAGTGTAAGAATGCCTTAAAGCTTCTGGAGGGCTGTTGCTGTGCCTGGCACATGCTTAAGTTTAACTCATTGTGAGATGTGAGAGCAATAGGAACTTTGTACGGTCCTTTTAACGTTATCATGAAACATTAGTAAGAGCCACGAACTGAAAGATGAAGAGGTTCCAGGAAAATGAGCTGGGCTTTAATCCATGCTTGTGGGTGTCACGTCCCTGCCAGAGACCCTGGCTCCTCTTGTAATTGCAGCTGGCATTCTGAGTGACCTGTCAGGGGAGCTGGGGGAAGCAGATGGAACTGAAGCATCATTGGGTCACCGGAGTCAGTGTCTAGTTTCGAACACGGTGGCAGAAACGCTGTCCCCACAAGAGAGAAATGCAATTCCTTGCAACCAGTGGGTGGTAATTCTAGTTTCTCTACGCCATTTAAAATCTGGAAAAATAATTATATCCTCAATTTCAGGGCAAAGGGGTTTTTAAGTTTTATTTCTTTTAGCGTGTTCTGCCATCCTGGTGTAGTAATTATACAGCAATGTCACCTGGAATCGATAATGAAGGCAAAATTTGGGAATAGTAACAGGATGTGTTACTGCTATTGATCAAAGGCTACAGGGCTGTTTTTAAACACTGCTCCTCTCTTTGATCTTTTTTTCCTATTGATTGAACAGAGTAGATAAACAACTGTCTTTGTAACATGAGCATTTATTATGGCTTTTAAGCTGACTAAGGACAGCTTTGAATTAAATATGAGAGTTTAAATGATGGTTTTCTAATAAGTGCTGTCTGTAAAGACTGGCATGACAATACAGTTTCATGTCAGCATGGTGGAAGGAAATGTAAATACAGGCATTCTTTTTCTTTCTTATTCAAAAAGAAGATAACGTATTGCAAAATTGATTATAGGAGAAACAGAAATGCTATTTTTAATATGTTAAAATTGTGTGGGCAAAGCTGCTTTTCTGTTTTTTTTTAAGATGTAGTTATGTGTGTCATGCTGTTAACAAACTGTATGACCTCGGCATTTTTCAAGACTGTTGTGTAAATTAGTCATCTTAAAATGTGGATACAAATGGAGCTACCAGGTACAATCTGGTATTTCTGCAATCACTTCAATGAAATTAATAGAAAACTTTCCATTGACTGTTTAATGAGTTAGATTGGACCCTGGGCTGTCATTGTTAATGTCTTGGAAAGGTCAGTATTGATTTCCTGGCATCCTTTTTGTCTCTAAGGGGGCTCTTTGCAATTCTGTGGAAGACACAGTGATAATGTTATTCCTCTTCCTTGATAATTCCCTGTATAATTTAAGTTCTACCTACCATCCAGGGCTTTGGGCAAAAACAGACAGACTGAAAAATGTTGCATTTTAGGGAAGTTGTTTATATCTTAGATGCCTAAATAATATTTCTGCATAATTTCAGGTTTTCTCCTGCCCCTTCAGGTTATTTTGAATTTTATTCCAATATTGTACTGCTGTTATTTTTCCCTACCAATTGGGTACGTTAAAAGAAAAAAAAAAATATTCCTGCAAATGGAATCAGCCTGCCATGTTGCAGTGTAGAAAATAAGCTGTGTTGCCTTTAAAGTAATGTACTGCAGACCTCTCACACGGCATGCACAGGGAGAGCTGCACGTCTCTGGGGATCCAGATCTTTGGATTCCTACCCTTTTCAAAACCACCCGAAACCTCTGCAAAGGTTCCACTAAGCGAGCTGGTTTGTCTTGCCATGGAAAGGTTATTTCCACCGAGTCAGTGCTGTCAGTGTGTGAAGTGTTGGTGTTGTTAGTCTGTTTTGGAGGCTTGCTTGGGTTGGCCATGCAACAGGCCTGAATGAAATTGTTTCTCTGTCTCTGCTGCGTAATGTGCCGTGCGTTGGAAAGCACGGGGTTTGCTCGTACAAGTGAATGGCTGTGCTGGATGGACTGCAATCCTTGCAACAGGAATATAAAATCCACCCAATAAAATAGAGGGCTTGGAGAAAAGGGAGTCCTGGGAAGAGGGCCAGGGAGATTCACTCACAAGGCTGATGTTTGAAAAGCATAAGCCATGTCCTCACTTTTCTTCTGAAATGTCTAATGTGCCCCACTTGCCACAGGACAAGAAGAAAGAGTCAAATATTAATTCTTGAAAATAAATCAAGTTTCCTGGATATGACTTCATGACTCACTGTCATGCTTTCTTTGATTTTCAGGATACTGGGGTTGGGAAATCGAGCATCGTTTGTCGGTTTGTCCAGGACCACTTTGATCATAATATTAGCCCTACTATTGGGTAAGTACCACACCTAATATCACTTTGGTTTTCACTGGTCAGTGAGGTTTCAAATTTGACCCTTGAGTGATTTAAGTCCTAAGGTCCTACAGCCAAAACAATCTACAGTGGGAAGCTCTTGACAAGACAAAACCGAAAACCCCACAACCCAAGAGGCTGTGATCTGCACAATGATCAGGTCACCCATAGCTGAGTAATGGCAGGAAGACCATGGGAAGTCCTTAAAGTACCTTTGAATGTCCTGGTAGGCTGGGCTGGAACATGGACAGTGTCTGTTTCCCCTTAGGGATGTGCTTTTGTCTAAGTTTAGCATGTGTCATATTGTCCTTTCTTAAAATAGGAGCAATGCAATTTAATCTAAGAATAATTAATTTATATTACTTCTTTAAAAACTACTAAGCTTCCATGTATCAGACCATCAGAATCCTAATAGTCCTGTAGTAGATTTTAATTCAGATTTCTTTTTTTTCTTTTAATATCTTAGGGACAGATCTTCCAAGTCAAGTGTGACCTGGAAAATTTTAAAAGTTATGGCTCTCTTATGGGAAAGGAAGCTATTATGGAATGTACAGAAAAGAGTAACTTGGGGGGAAAGGGCTGATCTGGCATGTGTGTCAGAGGTGTTTTAAGTTGTCTGTGGAGGATTGGTATTGATTGCAGTGTGTTCTTCAGAGGGTTGGACAGTACCTTTGGATGCCTTTCAATGCTTGGAGGAGTCTCAGCTGGAAGCTGCACATAGAAGTTCCAGGACAATTTTGGATTCCTGAATGAGATGAATAGAGAAAAATGGACAGAGAAAAAGGAAGCATATAACGAATAAAATTACTGGCTGAAGGACACTTGTTTGCAGTGCAGGAATTGATGGCAACTTGACTGGGTTTTTTTTACTTCTAAACTGTTAGCAGCCTTTTTCCCCAAGTAGTAATTGTTGCTAAGTAAATGCCTTCTGCTCAATTTGGAAAACAATTTTCCTCTGTTATCATAATTATGAAAACTAAAGGGATTTTTTTTTCCATTGGGAGATTAAAATGTGAAGGCTAGCTTCACACAGATTATATTGTTTGGCTGCACAGATAAGAGGTTTTTTCCTTCCAAATTATTCAACTATTTTAAATATATAATCCTTGCAATCAAAACTAGCCACTGTGGATCTATGAAGTTCCCATTTTTGAAGCTGTGAAGTGTTGCTTGTTGGTTTGAGAAGCCGAGTGGCAACTGAGAGAACACAGCTTGAAAACAACCAAATAAATGCTGCCTTTTTTTCTTAGTTAGTATTTTCATAAGCAATACAGCATTGTTAAATTCAAGCAATTTGCAGATGGCTGTAGAGGAGAACTCTGGTATATCATTCTCAGGAAGTGTTTTGTTCAGTCATATGTCATTTGATGTCATTCAGTGCTTTTTTAACCACCATGCATTGTATCAAATGCATCTTTATGAGCCAGGAAAAATGTTACTACAACAAAAATGGTTCAGCAGTACCCAGACAGGATGGGGAAAATAGAAATCTGCCAGAGTTTGGCAGTCTCTCCTACCAGCTTTCAAATGAACTGCTATAATGCAGAAAAAGCCTATAAATTTTTAACCTTCTTTCCTAAGAGAAAAAACTTTGAAAATATGTAATTTCCTATGGAAAATGAAAGAAACTACAAAGACTTCTTCATCCCAGTTGAAAGAGAGAACAACTTTCTTGCATTTGTTTACCATGTGCACTCCAGCAGGTTACTCTTCTGTTCCCTGGTGATCCAGTCTCACATGTTAAAGTGAAAAGTGGCACATGATGTTGTCTGTTTCCTTTTTCTCAAGTCTGTATCACCAAGAAGATGGAGCTAACAAGCAGCAGAAGCCACATGAGAATGGCAGGAACATTTGTGTTCCTGGACCTATGAACAAATTCCCTCTGAACTTCAGAGGCTTTTCTCCTCTTTTTAAAAAATACATGTATAGGTAGCATATGTCCTATCTGAGAAAAGGGAGACTTCTATTTCTGCAGGTATTTCATCAAGGTTTTGGAGTTTTCCCCAAATGCAGTCTAATCCAGCAGAGCTCACTAAGGTCTACAGGTTTCTTATTTAGAGTGTCAGTTATGTTACAAATTTCTCTTTCTTCCTTATTTCCAGGGCATCCTTCATGACTAAAACTGTGCCATGTGGGAATGAGCTTCATAAATTTCTGATCTGGGACACAGCTGGTCAGGAACGGGTGAGTATTAGTTTGCAGAATTATCCTTTTTATTATCCTGGTCTCTCTTAATGTGTTGATGTACTTTTTCCAAACCTTTCATCTTCAGAAGACTGTGTAAGTATCAACCTCCTGAATCTCTGTGAGGCTCTGCAATGCAGGTGGTCAGCAGGCACCAAGTATGTATGTTCCCTTTCCATGGATGGTGGAAATGCAGAGATAGGCTGACCATACCACTTACCTAAAAAAAAACCCAAACCATGGTGTGAATTGTCAGCCACCTTCCCCAAGACAGCTTGAGCAGTGCCCCAGAGTTCCCCTCTGGTTTCATCAGGTTTGTGTGTGGCAGCTCTCACTGGCACTGGAAAGGCTTTCACTTGCAGCTCCTGGGCTGGGGTGGTCTGAACCTAGGTGGTGACTCTGGGGTTGTCTTGGATTGGGGCAGTGAATATGGGCATGGCTTGTGCCTGCTGTTATTATTT
The DNA here is from genome assembly GCA_013396995.1 of Dicaeum eximium. Taxonomy (NCBI): domain Eukaryota; kingdom Metazoa; phylum Chordata; class Aves; order Passeriformes; family Dicaeidae; genus Dicaeum; species Dicaeum eximium. The sequence continues at coordinate 995,105 of VWZP01007456.1, read as the reverse complement.
AGGAAATTACCACCGGCCACCTGAACCACTTGGGGTTTTGTCTTGATTTTTTTCAAGTGTTTGAAGAGAATTGCTCAGATCAAGCAGCTTTTCCTTTNAAAAAAAAAAAAAAAAGCCATAATGGATTTTTGGGCATTAGTTCATCTTGACTGTATGTAAGTCTGGTTTTTTTCCTTTAATAGCCTCAATGGCAGCAGTATGCAGTAATACACTGTAGAGCTGTAGGTTTCTCTTAATATATGCCCACATTTGTCTTGAGAAGTATGAGAGAAATGGAAAAACCTATGCACACTTCTAGAACATCTTCAAACTTGTGAAATGGCACAGTGTCTCTTCATAGGAAATGGTAGTTATGCTCACATTAGGTTGGGGTAAAATGAGATGCTTAAACAGACTTGATGTCAGTCCTGTTACATGCTATTGTATTCTCTATGCCTTGTATGTGAATTGTGGGCAAAGAAGATTTTTGCTTTTAATTGCAGGAAATGCCTGTGCTTTTATTTACAATGCACAGCGTGAAGTAAAGTGACTCTGATGAAATCTGTTGGCTCATAACAATTCAGTAATTATTTATCATGGGAAAATAGACCTTGAAAAACATATTTGAAGCCTAATTCCTTCCCCTGAATCTTGTTTGTTCCATTTCTGCGTGGTCTGGAGCTGATAACTGAGTAGTTATTGCAAGAGGTAGCAAAAGTTCAGTGTTCTTTCCCATGGTTTCAGTTTCCTTGCTTATTCTCTCTCTTTCCCTCCACTGCCCTGCTCTCCTTACTTTTTCTTTTCCTTTTAGCACTTTACACACAAAACTCAGTTGGATTAATACTTATATCAACATTTACCTGTTTTCCTACATAGTCTAAGGACTCTCAAAGCCCTCTAAAAGTAGGTGAATAGTAATGTTTGTATTTACTGAAACAAACAATGCCTCATTTGAGGCAGGAAATCTGTGACTGAGCTCTGACTCTTGGACACAAAATCCATCCTTCCCAACTAGTCCCTTATGTTTCGTCCCAATTTTTTTAGCTCATGGTTTTTCCAACATCTGCTTTCCTTTTTTTTGTGTGTGTCAAACTGTGATGAGCAGTGAGCACCACAAACTTTGTTAGATTGCTTAGAATTTATTACAGATATGACATATTAAAGGTTTTCATTAGTTACTAATTACAAATTAGTCCAGGGACCATCTTTTTGTTCTGTTTGTACAGTGTATTCCCAGTCTTTCCCTAGGACTAGGAAAGTGTGGTGATGTAGTAAACAAAGTTCATTGGTGTTGAGTGCAAGCTACACTCAACAGGCAGACGAATTTCCCAAGGTTCAGGTCATTCTCTGTCCTAGAATATTCCTGTTTTACATTGCAGCTGAACACATGATGCTTCTCAGTATCTTACTCACTTCAATCAGGGATTTTTGGTTGTTTTGTGTTGCTCCTTCTGATCTACTATTCAAGAACAAATGTCTCCCCCCTGTTAATTTTTTTCTAATTATCCTCTGAAGAAAAACGATGACCCAACATTTCCAGTCTATCCCATTCTCTGGGGCTATTGCTGTTTTCACTAATAAATGTCTTCTGAATGTTGTTTCTGCTTTGAGAATTGTCCTTCCCTTGTTCTGTGCAATTTTTGTTGAGGCTTTGTGTTACAGTGCTGAAACCTGGCAGTTTTGTCAGTCTCTGCTGCTGGGAGCAGTGTTTAGTTCCTGCCCTTTCAACATTGCCTTCGTTTGGCTTCACTCTCCTCAAGGCCAGGCCAAGCAAAGGCTTGTGCTTATTCTGGAGTTGGGGTGCCCTGTGCTTCCCCAGCTGTGTCCATGTGCTGATGTGGAGCCTTCACAGCAGAAGAGCCCTGGGTGAGATTTAACTGAGGCCTCACTTATGCCTCAGTTAAGCTCAAGCCTTAACTATGGTAGAGCAGCAGGTGGAAACAACAGTAGTGGCACTTCTGTGATCCTCGGTCATCAGTTTGTCCTTTTGAATGAGTTTTAATTTCCCTGTTCATGATTTTCTTTGGGAAACTGCTAGCTTGGAGTCAATGCTGCAGAGTGACAATAATGCAGCAGAAGATGGAGATGAAAAGCTTTCTATCATATCCCTGGTGGGGGTGAATGCTGAGTGTGCTTCTTAGGAGGAGACCCTGGAGAGGGGTATGTGGCTCGTGGTGAAAAATTCACATAGTCCATGATTACAAAAGGAGACAAAGCTTCTTAATCCTTTTATCTTGTTGTTTTTTTCTTTTTTTTCTTTCCCTTTTTCTTGACTAGTAAGAAAGAAACTGGCAGCACTCTTCACAAAATCCCCCTATCTTCTGTGCCTAAGTACTGGTCTCTGTAGACTTGTTTGCTTTGTGTTGTGTGGTATCCAACAAACTGGCTTTATTTTTTTCTTCACAGTCACTCTCCCTCCACACCAGTATTTCCCAAATGTCACTTTCTCCCCTCCTATCTCACTTGTCCCCATTAGCTTTGAATTGTTGCCACAGACTTTGGGACTTACATGCCCGACAATTATGTTGATATTAGCAAAGATTCCCTCCCCTAAGAAGAGTCTCATCTCAAGTTAGTTAATGATGTTTTCATTAGCATATATTTGCGTTCATGGTGCCCTAAGTAGCTTTTAATTACAATATTTTGTTTGAATACCTTGGGTGGCTGCCAGCTTTCCATTTTGCCGGCTGAGGAATATTGTAGCAAACAGGGAGTCTGAGAGCGGTGTTTCTAGGGCAGGAAAATTTATCTCTGTCCTGTTTAAATTTGCTGTGTTGAACTCTGGGACTTTTAATTTTGTTTAGTAGAAGAAGCCTCAATTACTTGAGCCCACTTTAAAGCTCGATAGGAATTATCCTGAGGTGTGAGCTTTTTCTTTTTTTTTTTTTTTGATTTTTAACCTTCTCCATTTCCAGGAAAAGGCTGGCTGATGACATGCCCACAGCTCTTCATAGCTCCCTCTTTTCTGAGTGGCAGTAGTTGTCCTGGTGATTCAGAGACAGTGTCACAACACCATCTATCATTGACTTGAATTATTTCTGCAGGCAAAACACAGCCTGAATTTTGCTCTGTGGTGTCATAAATGTGGCTTTGATGGTCTCCCACAGCTCAGTCAGAGTGGGGGTGGTCCATTGTGTGTGGTATGAGAACCTCTTGCATGCTGCAAATGTTGACAGGTGATTTGGCAGTGTGTGAGAGCACAAGTGGCATCAGAGCTAGCAAGTGAATATGTTATTTTTACTATTTTCAGAGTGACCATAAAGCACAGTAAATCATTCAGGGGATGCATTTGAATGTGTTTTTTCTTAAGCTTCAGCAAACTTGCAGCACTTGTAGCTTGATGGTGTGTCATGGTTTTGTTGTAGTGTCTTTTGCATCCTTTGTTTAATGACTGTAAACTTCAGAATGGCCAAGCACAGGTCACTTCAGTGATGTTGCAAAAGTTTGTTTTCTGCCTATTTAAAATACCTTTAAAAGGTTAACCTAAAATGTTGAGATTTTTTCCTTCTTCAGTTGAAGAATTCTTAGACATTGGGAAAAAAATGCTAACTCATATATCTATGTGTATATATATATATATATAATCTTCAATTTAACAAGCAAAAAATACCTGTAGATCAGAGACAGATAGATCTTTCCTGATTTACTCAGCTTGCAAATCCTGAGAACTAGAATTTCAGCCTTCAATCATGTAAGGAAAACTACTCAAGGTTTTAAAACGCTAAATGGTATCTGAAAGTGGCTTTCATGCATAACATTTTTCCCATTTGCTCCTTGCCAGCTGAGAATGTCAGGAATTTTGTATCCCACCCTCTTTGAGAAGCTTGTGTGTCAGGATAATCTGTTCAATGCTTTTGGGGTTTGCCTTTCCTTCTCTCTGCACCACCACAGTTTTCTGTTTGTTGGCAACCACTGCTTTGAAGGTGGCAAGAGTGGGGCATGCAACTGCCCAGACTTGAGCAAGTGTACTTCAGGTGGTTTTTGGGACAGGACTGAAAGGGCTCTGTGGGAGTGACCTGGCAGGAAGGGCAGAGGGCAGGAGAAACAGGACAGCCAAAATCACCTGCAGAGGTGTGGGAATGGCCTGCTGAGCGAGGGGACTGCCGTATGTTTAAGATAAGAGTCCAGAAGGTGTGAGTGTGTGTAATAGGAAGGGGAAGGAAGTTGCAGGGCTATGATGCTGCCTGCACATGTCAGCAAGTAGCAGAGCCAGAGGCTGTGGCTGTCCTTGGCATTAATGGCACCCAGATAGAGTAAGAATAAGGATCTCTGACCTTGAGAGGAATGAAGTGGTTTGGTCTTGGCCACTCAGATGCAACAGCATGCGTTGTCAGAGAGCAGCTTCATAGGAAAGGGAGTGAAATTTAGTCAAATGATCACAGCTGTCAGGAAGCAAATCTTGTGCTGCTGTGCACCTGCAGGTGCTTGAGAAGGCACTGTGTAGGAAAATCATAGCTGAATTCAAAGTGTGTAACACTTGCTGAGCTCTGGTGTGATTCTGCTCAGTCTGTGCACCCTTATCCTTTCCAGCTGTGCTTATGGGCAGAATTATAAATAATCCTTTTGCAGTAAGACCAGGTGGTGTTCTTTACAGTCTAGAATAGTAAAAGCAGCCAAATACAGGAGTTAGGTGGTGGTTACAGTTGTTGGTTTTGCTTTTGCTTTTTTGCCTCTTGACTGTGGAGTTGGGAAGAGGCAGCCCTGCTGCGGCAGTATGCCAGTCCTGGGATATAGCACCACAGGATGGTGCAAAGAGCTGCTGTCATGAATTAATGCTCCCTGGTCTGCCTGGCAGATAGAATGAATCCCAGTTGCCTTCAGCAGCATTTGTCAGCCTGTATATAAACAATCAGGAATGGTAGTTTTTATTTCTGTGTTTATTTGGCCTCTGTTTTGCTTCCTAAATCTGCATTACATTAGACAGGCTTAAGAGACTTCAACTACCACAGCTCAAGTGTGATTCACACTGTGTTCCCTTGATTTTGGTTTTCTGTTCCAAGTAGGATGTGACGGTTTTCCTTCTTCCCCATTCTTTATTGTTAGTAAAGAGGACACGTGGTAAGTGTTACCTGTGGCCAAATACACCCCTCCACGATGAGATGCACAGGAAGCAGAAAGCAAAATACTACACTGCTTTTAAATAGGTGGTACCTTCCTTAATAGCTACTTGGGTCCCTCTTTCTGTCCTTTGCAAGGGCAAAGCTTCTGTTGACTTCACTGAGATGCCAGATGAGGGGTTGCAGAATGCCAAAATACTCCTGGAATCAATGAGAGAACCTCTGGTTCTGCTCAGCTTGCATTTGCACCATGTAAGACTGAATTTGCTCTCTGTACTATGGGGCTCTACAGCTGTAAAGGGCTGGGCAGCTTCTAGTTGGACCTTTGGGTTCTGCTTTCAGAGGAAATTTCATAATGCACATATGGCCTCACTTCTTTGCTTAGTGTCAGAGATGATGAACCACAAGTGCAAAGTGGATGTGTTGGGCGAGGAGCACAAGGAAGAAGGTGCTCTGAGCCCAGTCAGCATTGTGCCAGGATTCAGGTATGGAGCACCCTGTTTGTCTCTGAGGAGGAGAGTCCTGGAAGCCTGCATGAAGTAATTGATTTTGGGTTTTGGTATGTCTTTGGAAAAATAACTTTATTTATATTTTGAGTGGTCCTTTCAGCCTGGCTGTTGGATTGGAAAATGTACCCCTGCACTTGAGTATGGCACTGTGTGGATTGGCAGCCTCAGTCTCACCAGTTGTTGTCAACCTCTCCAAAAGCAAAACGGGACTGATGAGTGATGCAGTTGGTCACATAGGCAAATAGGCAAACTTTTTTTGGTGGACACTGAGTGAGGGGCATGAAACTTCTAAATTCCCACTGTAGTGACATGCTAGTGGTAGTTTACTCATTGTACAGAGATGGGAGGTGTTCCAGTGCTTAGAAGGTGGAAAGCAGTTGAGATGAAGTTTAGTAGTGTAAGTACCAACGTTCTGTATTTTTTGCTTCCAACAAAAATATATGCTGTAAAGTCGTAGGTGAGTTTTTAATTTTTTTTTTGGAGGGGAGGGAAACAGAGAACAGAGGAGAAAAGTAACCTCTGAATGTATTCACCAATTAAAGAATGATCATGTGAGTATGATGCAGCCATGAGAAAAGTGTTAGGGGATGTGCAGTTAAGGCTGTTCAATGTCTATAATGCTGCATAGAAATCTGGTTACCAGCAGTCAGGAAAGATGAACTGAAGTTGGACCAGGCACAAGGAAAGGTGATTAGACCCTGATTTCTCCCTTTTATGTTATCTTCAGAGTGGAAGAGCCTGGTAGAGCAGACTGGCAAAGTTAAATCTGCAAGCTTGTCACTCTATATTAATATTTCAGCTAAAGGCAAGCAGTGATCGCTACATTTTGCTAAGTCAAGGTGCAAGCAAATTACAAGTAATTTAGTAATTAGTATTCAAAATGCTATTAATTTTCAAAGTAATATGATCCCTGTAGCAGTATAATGAAAAAAGAAAATTATTTTAAGCAGAACATTGATCAGCTTTTGAAGTGGGTTAGGAGTGCAATTATTTGTGATGGTGGGAGCTGATGGAAATATCTTTTTGGTCTGTGTTTTCCTGGTCAGCCAAGGGGATGTGAGCTGCTGCTGGCTGCAGGAAGGGGTGACATCTGCCAGAGCACTGCAGGTTATGGCAGGGCTGACTCCCTGGAAAATTGGGGCTGTAACCTGAGTGTTTGTGTGGCAGAGCCAGGAGCGGCTGCCTGAGCATTTTTAGGTGGCCCTTCTCAAGCAGTGTTGCTCTTATGCCAAATCTCAAACTGCTTCTGTTTCTCCTGATTTTGAGAATTACTGGTTACAGAAATACTGAGCTATAAAATCAAGGTTATAGACATTGTCGTTTGTAATACAGAAGGTAGTCCTGTGAGATTTAATTTTGTGAGCTGTTTTTTTGTGTGTCACTTGTTTTGGGCATCTGTCCCACATTTGGTCCTTGGCAGGTGAAAAATGTGCAGATTAGTATTTTGTATCTCTTTAATTAATTTGGTCTGCCTCTCTTTTTCCAATTAATTAGGCCAGAAAAATGTTCAAGAGGACTTTGCTTTTGGGTACTGATTTAAAAGAAAAATTAAACATAATTATTTGCACAATATTGAAAAATTCATGTTCATGAAGCACATTTGTTAAAAGTCTACCATCAGGTCATGAAACTCATGCAGTTACAATTTTTCAGCCCCTCTTGATTCATTCAGTGTTGCAAAGAGGCTTTTCCTGTTTTCTTGTAGAAAACAGTGATTTCTTGTGACTGGGACATAGTGTATTGTCATGTTTGTTTATTAGACTGTATAAGAGAATGAAAAAGGTAATTTTTTTGTTGTTTGTTTGTTTGAAATTACTTTTATTTTTGCTTTCTGGCCCTAAAACTGCAAATATTCTTCAGTGAAACAGCTATTAAGGGATGTGTTCTTGTTAGCTGGTCAGAAAGCGAGAGAAGTTCCCAAGATGTTGTACAGGTTCTCAGTGGCTTTCAGGGCCAGTCTTAAAGGAATTTGGAAAATGTGAGTTTAACTGCATGGCTCCTGTGGAGTGCAATTACTGTTATCTGAGAGCTCTTTGTAAATTCATGAATGCTGTGTAATCTAGATTAAAATGTAATCTAGATTAAGACCAGATCAACATGTGTGTAGGGTATGTATTTTTCCTGGAGTTGACAGACTGGGAGGAGTGTGCATACACCACGAAAGGTCAGATGTACTCTACACAGTAAAGGTTCCTGACTTTGAGGCTACTTCAGCACCACACTTAGGCTGAGGAGGTGGTCTTGGCTTGAAGACAGTAGGAGATAACTTCTAGTTGCAGGCATTCAGTGAGCCAAGCAGGCAGGATGCCCTCCTAGACTCGTTTGTAATTAGGAAGGGTGAGCTGGATAATTTAGTAGGTTGGATGCTTTGGCCACAGTGACTGTGAAACAAGTAATGAGTCCAATGTTTTCTTTAGACCTTTTCTGCTGTTAACATACTGGAAAAAGCCCTTCTTGTTATCTGAAGTGATGCCTCAAGCTTCTCAGTGTTTAAGAAGCATTTGGACAATGCCCTTAACAAGATTCTTTAACTTTTGGCCAGCCATGAATTGATCAGGCACTTGGTCTGGATGATTGTTGTAGGTCTGTTCCAGCTGAAATGGTCTGTTCTGTTCTAACATACTAAAAATTTCTGTCGTGATTTAGGAGCCTAAAAATTCTGGAAAGAATGTATTTAATTAAGCATGCAAGTAATCAAGCTACATACTAAAACCCCAGAAAGCACACATCTACCCAACTCCCTCAGGATCTTGGCTGATCCCGTTTCTTCAGACCACGCTTCCTGACTGATTCCTCTTTCTTTTCTCATCCTCTTTCCTGCTGTTTTCTCTTATTAATGAGCTCTCCCACCTGCCTGGCTCCCCAAAACACTTCAGCCCTTGACCATCTGTCACTGCTGCTGTGCATCCATACTGTTCTAAAAGCAAGCGCCGACCTTGAGCTGGTGTGCGTGATCTGTGATAAATGGCTTACTAACTGGCAAGTGAACCAGCACTGCAAAGAAATTGCCTGATACATTGCACGTGAAACAGCAAGAAATGTGGAGGCTGCTAAAAGTCTAAATGCTCAGTCAGTAGGTACAGATCTGGGAAAAAGATGTGTCCAGTAAATGTGCAGAGGTTTGCAGCTTAACACATGGATCTGTGCGTGTTTGCTGGGCAGTGAGGTTCAGACCCTGCCCTAATAATATTGATTTAGGTGCTGACCTCAGTTATTAGCTGCAGCTTAATATGCAGCTGTTGCAGATAACTCCCACCCCCAAAATTATAAAATGGCTGTGTGAGCATACTAAGGCTGAATGCATTTACCAAGAAAGATTATTTTTGGTTTGTTTGATACTAAGCTTAGTTGAATCAGCAGAAAGACTTTTTTTACTTCCTTTCTCTAATTGTAATTGTAAGCTGAAATTCTAAATCAGCAGCTTAGTCATTGGTAAATTACGAAAATTATGCTGTTCTTCAGTTATTCTATCAAACATGTTTATTTCTTGAGTTTTTTCCTCAAAGAATGTTTTCCTTGAAACAAAAAGCTGAAGAGTAACTGCAAGAATCCATGGTTTTTGAAATATCTATCGTGGTATAAGATGCGTAAACAGGGCAGGTGTTCAGACTTTTCTGACAAGTTGATTTTATCCAAGTCATTTAGAATGTTTTATAAAATTCAAACTCAAGCTGAATCCAGTCTTAGATTTACAAAGCAAGACTGTGGTTTGCCAGGGGAAGGGGTCCCTATGCCATCAGGTTAGGCTTCCAAGTGTAGTTGATTTTCCTGTCAGAAGTTGTCCTCAGAGTCCATGCCCTGTAATGGAAATGATGCATTGAATCAGTAAGTGCTGGTTGCATAAATTCAGTGGGATGAAGAATAGCACGAGATAAAGGAGGTCTGGCTTCTTTGTGTTTAAGGAAAATGAGAGATGGGTGACCACTGATAGGGTCTGTTCTGTGTGGGATGAAAGAGAGCAGGTGGTCCTGCCCTGGCAAGTCTTTGAGACCTGGCAAAGCGTGTGATAATTCTGATTTATTGATGATACTTTCTCTTGGGGGTTTGTTTTAACAGTTTCATTCCTTGGCTCCAATGTACTACCGAGGTTCAGCAGCAGCTGTGATAGTGTATGATATCACCAAACAGGTAAGACCTTTGGGATGCTTTTTGTCTGTGTTAACTACTCTGTCTGGGCCTGAGTTGGAGTTAAACCCCACAACTCTAGAATTTAATTTGTCTGGCATGTATAGACTTGGTGGTTTGTGTAGATCTGGGTGGAGGTGTCCAACTGCCTTAAAACATTAATTAAAAAGTTCTGCTTCTGTGTTGTTTCAATGTAGTGTAGACAAAAGGTTGGAGAATGCATTTTGTCAACGTTTCTTTGGGTTTCCTCTAACTAAAAAGACCAGATTAATATCCTACAATACCTGCTACTGCCACCACCACCTATGTTCTCTGTGTGGAGTTGAATTTTTACTACAAAAAGCATCTGTTAGCTTTATCATCTGAGTCGAAATTAAGTTGTTTGCATATTACTAATTTAAAACTAATTATTTTTATCGAAGCTTATAATTTCATGTTTGTATTGCAAGCATCATGTCTCAGTTTTGAAACTGGTAATGAAATCATAAGTCTCCGACCTTTTGTCTCAACATTATTCATTTGGAATGAAAATGGTATTTTTAGATCCTTAACTTCTCTGGCTCATTTCTCAGGCAGAGGAGGCTAGGAGATTCCAGCTGAATGCCTCTTTCACTCCTTTTCATGTAGCAGAGTTGGAGGCAGTGCTAATGGATGGAGAGCCAGGAGAGTTCACTAGCATGTTATTGCTTTCTTGCCAATTGACTTATTTACTGCGAGGTTGGGAGGGCTGGTTGGCCCAATGCATTACTGTAATGATCTGTTGCTGACAGTGGTGGTCACTGTTGTGCAGCAGTGCTGTTCTCCACTGCTAATTTGCCAGGAAAAGGTGAGGAAGAGTGAATTGTGCTGGATTGATACCTTTGATTTAAATATCTTGCAGTTGATCTTGTAATACATTGTAAGAATAAAATTTTGTTTTGCCAGCCTTTCTCCAAGCTTATATGGAACAGCTCTCAGGATAAAAAGGGGGAAATAGGAGAAGGAAGGTCAATGTGTGTTTCACTGTCTGATTCTTAATATTCAGTGTTAATCATTAAAGCAGAATGGATTTTTTTCCCAAGTGACTGCTGGGGCTCTGCCTTTGGTGATACTGATGCAGCTATTGCTGATTTAGAGAGAACTCTTATGAGCATTTCTGAAGGGGAAAAAATTATTTATAATCTATTTGGGAGCTCACTCTGTCAGTAAGAATTTCAACAGTGCGTTACAATTAAAATCTCCAGAAAGAAGTGTTATCTTAAAGCTACTACTTCACTGGTGTAAAGAAATAGAAAAATTACTATTAAAAGGTAATAGAGTTTGATTTTTGTGCTTGGAGGGGAAAAACACCAAGTGAATTGTCACCTCTCTCTTTAGTTTTATAATGAGTAAATTGAGGTTTACCAGATCACAGATTTGGAAATGCAGGGAAGGGGGCATCTCTGTGGAAGCTCCATTGGATATTACCAAAAAGATGCCAGTGATTGAGATGGTAAGCCACTGGACAGAAGTGAAATTAGACAAATGAAGCTCACATTAAGTGAAGGAAATGAGCTACTAGATGAGCTGGGGTTTCTTCATCACTGGAAATTTAATGTTTGGTGCTGCATTGGAGCAGGGAGGAGGGGAAGTGGAAAAAAGGGAAGCATTGAAGTTCAAGAATTAATTTGAAGAAGCATTATGGCCTAAAGCTTGAAAAGCAAATTGCATAGATAAATGATCTTCCAGTCTTGTGATCTATATAATTATTATTGCATTAATACTGTCAAAGCTGTGCTACTCTGCTTTAAAAGATAGGCAAATACATTGGCAGAGAGTGTGCTGGTAGCTCTTTTTGTTATTTCTCTGACACAGGATTCGTTTCATACTTTGAAAAAATGGGTGAAAGAACTAAAAGAACATGGTCCTGAAAACATTGTAATGGCCATCGCTGGAAACAAATGTGATCTTTCTGATATCAGGTAATACTTTTTGTTGTTGTTTTCATTGCAGCAACTATATTGTTTTTTCCCTTCAGGTAACAATGTGTCTTCATTGTTATAATAGTATATAATTTTGGCCTCCTGTACTAGAATCAGTGATTCTAGCAATGCACAACCTCAACAACAGCACGACGTGAATTATGTATTTTTTTAACCTCTCTTTTACTGCCTTTCCTCTTTACTTGTACAGTCTCTACATCCTTTACCTGCTGAATCATTGGGAGTGAAAAAGGGTTCTCTTTTTTGTTTCTCCCTTCCATTCTGCTAAAAGGTGCAGAATGTAATAAGTGATGAGCAAAACCAGCAATATAAAGCTGAGAGGGTGGACAAGAGGTAAAATATTAAACACAGAACTTTGGGAACTTGGAATTTGCAATAACTGAAACTGTTTCATAATACTGGATGTAGAAGGTGTATTTTTGGGGTTTTTTTGAGCATATTCTCAAGTAAAACTTTTTGTACCCTGAAGCAAAGAATCTCCAAGATAAAAGAGGGAAGGGTTGAATCTACACCTCTGCAGAAGAGCTGAGATGATGCTATTTGGAATGAGAGAGAAGCTAGAATCACTCTTCTGCTAGAATCACCCTTAGCTCTATTTTGGATTTGCATTTATCCTTTCAGGAAATAGAAGCACATTCTGCTGTACAGTAGTGATTCTGTTTGTCAGTCCATGACTATTATCTCTTGCTTCTTCTAGGAGTACAAACTCAGTGCTCATATTTGATGCTTTTCCCTTATGACCTCATAGGCTCTCATGGTTGTTAGAATACATCCCCATGTGTTTAGTTATTGTTACTTTGGCCCAGATCCACCAGAGCTCTGTAGCACGTGTGTAACTTCAAGTAAGTGCTGCAGTGCTTTTATGGGTTTGACCTGTGTGGGTTTTGTCTTGTTCTCCCCACTGCCACTGTCAGCCATGAACCAACACAAAGTTGCAACTCACTGCTTTCTGTAAGTAGTGAACAAGCCCTAATTCTGGCAAACTGCTGGCTTCTGTTGGGCTAAGAATCAGGGACACAGATGTTTTGGCATCTCCTATGTGATGTTGCAATATGCTGGTCAACATGGTGAAACTGAGTCCTACAAGACAAAAAAATTCCAGATACAAAGGACAAAAAAAGAAGAAAGGATCATTATAAAAGTAAAACCAAAAGCCAGTTAGCACAAATCAGGGGTTTTGGTTGTCCTGAGACTCACTTAAATTTATTGCATAAGTGTTCCCAGCAATACAGTTGCTGGATTAACTCAAGGGTAATAAGTTTGGAGATGGTGATAAATGGCAAGAATTTTAAATGAGTCCATAACCAGCCCTCTTCCTGCTTGCTCTTGCACCAATTGAAGACTTTAAAAAAAATCCTGCATCCCAGAAATATTGTGAAAGTACTGGGCTTACTCACAGAGCAACTGTGATCTGTGATCTTCTCACCATATTATTATCAACCACTACCTGTAGTTTACTGATTGCTGATTATCCAATTCTTGCTCCTTGTTCAGCCAGTATAGCTCTTCTTTGCACAAATTGTTTTGCTGTGTGGATGGTCCTCTTTGTACTCCATGAGCTAATGTCTCTTAATCCTTTTGGTTTTTATGGGAGAGGACATTTTTTCTCCTCATAATTATGAATAGTTTTGGTAATACTTTTTTTGTGCAGTTGTTATTTCTGCATCCCTCAATCTTTATTCTTTCTGATGTTATGCAGTGATGTCCAGCTAAAGTTATTTTGGTGGAAAAATAGAGAGTATACTATCTCATATGTGATATATTTTCACAGTTCTTCCAGAAATCTGATTGTTTATGCAATGCATGCAGCTGTTTGCATTCTCTGTCTGCTTTATGTCTTCAGATTTACTTCAGTAAAAATGGTTTTAGGTGAAACATGTCACCAATTTATCAGATTGTTTCCAATGAGTAGAAAATACACATGCCTTTAGGCACAGAGAATTTACAAGTAAGATAATGTGAGCACATCGGAGGAAGCTGCTGTTTGTATGCATTTTTGGCATCTCTCCTTGGTTTTGTAGAGCTTTTGGCAGATGTTTTGCTGAATATCAGAAAGATAGCTACTTTTAAGATTGGTGTGAATAGATGCAAAAGAGATCAAGCTGACCCAGTTCAAGTTGGTTTGATTCTGCCATCTCTATGAGTGTAAGAGATAATGTAAGGAGGAATTAATGTATTCCTCATAATCATTGACCATGTTACCCTCCCCGTTTTGCATCTAAAATTTGGTTTTGAGCTGCCAAGATGTATTTGGGGCACTTAGGGGTCACACTGCTTTTCCTTGATGTTGTTTATAAGCTATCAGCAATTCTTAGTGGTCTGTTGAAGTAAATTTTTTCTCCACTTTGAAGGAATTTCTACAGACAGGCAAGCAATTTTATCAGCTATAAATCCTCATCTTTGCTGTAGTACTGTCAACTCTTAGAACTACTGAATGTTCAGCATACTTCTAAGTAATAGGAATAAAGCTTTCTTCTGATGTGTCCTGTTCTTCTGACAGGTCATTAAAAAGTACTTTCAAAGACAGCTTCAATGCTAAAAGGTTATAAGTGTCCATAATACTTTTTTGAGCATTATAGAACTCAATAGTTGTAAAAGCAGCTAAGAAATGTTCACTTCCCTAAAAATGTGGTTCACCTTCTTAACAAATTGTGTTCTCTGGAAATCCGTGGTTAAGAGAACTCAGCAGAATTGCATGCTCAGATCTTCATTCTATACATCCATAATATTTCCTTATTCCATAATTTGTCTGGACTTCTTTAAATCCTTTGACATGGTCCTTTACAACATCCTTCTCTCTAAACTGGAAAGAGATGGATTTGAATGGTGGCCTGTTTGATGGATAAGGTGTTGGTTACACTGTCACATCCAGAGGGTGGTGGTCAGTGGCTCACAGTCCTGATGGACACCAGTGGTGTCCCTTAGGGATCCATACTGGGACCAGTGTTATTTAATACCTTCAGCAATGACACAGATGAAGGGATTGAGTGCACCCTTTGCTGATGATACCAAGCTGAGTGATGTGTCTGACACACTCATACTGGGAGGAAATTGTAGGAGGAGTCTCTGGATTGGTATGTTGGAGCTGTGGGACGAAGTAGTTGGTGCAGGTTCTGCTGTTGCTCAAAAATCAGGAATAGAGGTGGTTACACATAGCAGCACACACGGGCAGATCCAGCTCTGCCACCTGGCTCAGAGAGATACAAGGCCAGCGTGGGGCTAGCTTGTTTAAAGCAGAGGTGTTTTTGTATGTTGTAAACTGCATTCAGCAGCTTTTGACATAGAAGTATTGGGTGCAAAATGAGGGTGTTCTGCTGGTGATTTTAAGATGGTGTCACTTTGGTGAAATGGCACAGAATGGTGTCTTTCCTTAGTGAACAGGCACTCACAGATTGCTGTTGCTGATGTTCTCGAAGTCAGTGGCTTTCATATTTATTTCAGAATCTCTCGTTTCCTTGCTGCTTGCAAAGACCAAGACATATGATGCTCTCATTGTTTTCATCCACAACAGTTGTACCCTATCTTGTTTGAACATTTGGCATGTGCAGAGTGCTTTTCTTATCAAAGTCAAATATAAAACACAAACAAATGTGTTTTTCTTTGAATTATCTTCCTTTTTTCAAGGCATGGATTCAGCAGATTGGTAATTTTGTTGAAATTTTGATATATTTTAATAAGATGATCAAAATGCCATATGAAGGAAGGTAGTATTGCTTTTATGGAGATGAAAAGCATATTAATGCTCAGGCTGTGTTTGAGGTTGTTTGGGGTTTTTTCTTTAAAATTAACTTTTTTTTAAAATTTGGGCTTCTTTTATTTATAAATATATATTTTTTTCAGGGAGGTTCCTATGAAGGATGCCAAAGAATATGCAGAATCTATAGGTGCAATTGTTGTTGAAACCAGTGCAAAGAATGCTGTTAACATCGAAGAACTTTTTCAAGGAATAAGTAAGTAAATGTTCCCTTTAATTAATTAATTTTGATTGTTTAGAAGTTTTCTGAAAACAGCTGTCTGTTTCAGGTCTATAAACTACTTCCCCAAGGATATCAATAAATCCTACAGAGCCTCTGGTATAGCTGCTATTTATGCAGATGTAAACTAAGAACAACTTTGAATACACCAGAGCAAAACATAGTAGATAGTAGATACAGGGTAAGCCTGTTCCTTCTAAATCTGTATATAAATCCTGGCCTGGGTCACATCTGCTGTTTCAGAGCAAGCCTGCTGTAGAGGCAATACTGTTGATCCTATCATCATGTTGCTAGAAAACTTAAATGTTGATAAATGCTCCTGGAGGGCATTGGTAAGTAGAAGGTAGTCATTGCAGTGGAATACATTAAAAAAACCCAAACAGATACATTTCTCTCTAGGCCTTCTAAACATGATGAGACTGGCACTTGTCATGAGGAGAAGAAAAACTGTCTTGTTCAGTGTGCCTTCCAGGGTTCCAGTGCTGGTCACTGTTTGCAGGTGGGAAGGACCTTGTGGGCTGGAAGGGACCTCGTGAGAACTTGAGTCCAGCTTTCTGCCCAAGCAGACTTGGTAGTGAATTCAGACCAGATTGCTCAGGCCACTGTCTGGCTGTGCCCCAGAGCAGTGCCCCAGAGCAGAGATTGCACAACCTCCTTGGGCAGTTGTTCAAAGTCCTCAGAGTGACATCCCCACATCAAGCCAGAGCCTATTCTCATTCAATTCACTCCTTGTCCTGGGTGCACTGCACTGAAGAGCCTGGCTCAGCTTCTCAGCAGCCCTTTCCATGGGCACTGACAGCTTTGTGGCCCACCAAAGCCATTGTCTCCAGGCTGAGCTGGTCCTATTTCCTCAGCCTCTCCTCATAGGGTAAGTTCTCCAGCCCTCACTGTCTTGCAGCCCTCCTCTGAGTATGTGCCAGCTTGTCAACATTTTTCTTGTGTAGTGGGGCCCAAAGTGAGTGTGCCCCAGGTGTGTCAGACTGCATCTAAAAGGGCAACTACTTTGCCTAATGTTCTGTCTTGGCTCCTGTGGCTTACTGCTGGCTGTCTCTACTGCCAGAGCATGCTGCTGGCTCATGCTCACATTGCTTCCCTCAGGTCATTTTTGGGCAGAGCTGCTTCCTAGGCAGCCAGTCCCCAGCTTCTCTCATAGCCAGGGGCTCTTCCTTCCCACAAGTAGTGCTTGGCTTTGTCCTTTCTGAAGTATGTAAAGCCTCCTTTCAACCCATATCTGCCTCCAGCTTAAGGCCCTCTGAAGAGCAGCCCTGCCCTCAAGGATACTGAGTGCACCTCTGAGTTGGGTGTCATCTAAGGGCTGAATTGGGTGCCTGTTTTTTCATCCTTCAGGCTCTGATAAAAGGTATTAAGCAAGGTAACTGGCCTGTGGGTAGACACATTCCATTAATGACTGCCCTTTGAGTCTGATGTTCCAGCCAGCTACTCACACAGCTAAGTCTGCCTATCTAGACTGTAACATCCCAAATTGGATGTACCAGGATGCTGTAGGGAGAAATATCAAAAGCCTTGCCAAAGTCAAGGTAAAGAACATCCAGTGCTCTCCCAGTCATGCTGCCATAGAGGGCAATCAGGATGGCTGGACATGGTTGATCCTCGGTAGGTCCATGCTGACTGCTCCTGGTCACCTTCTTCCCCTTCTTGTGCTCAGAAGCAGCTTCTCAGAGGATTTGCTCTGTGGTTTTCCCAGGAAGCAGAGTGAGGCTAACCAGCCTGTAGACCCATGGCTTGTTATGTCCCTGTTTGAAGACAGAAATAACATTCACCTTTCTCCACGACCTTTCAAAAACAACAAGGATGATAAAGAACGGTGTTGCTCCCTATGCATCCTCAGGCTTGTATTGATTAAGATTTCTTAAGAGCTCCATGGTCTGATCTTCTTCCACTACTGCTGTTCCCTCCTCTCCCTGAATCCTCTTCTGGGGTGCAGACACCTAGGAGACAGCATGTCCAGACACTCAACCTTGTCTCCCTGAAGTTGTTTTATTTTATTTTGTTTTATTTCACATATTTTTAATCAGCTGATCTTGTCTAGCACACTTTGCCTGTGATGGGGCCTGTTCAACTGTTTGCTTTGCTTACATGGGACGTATTTGAAATGGTTAATGAGGACCAGTATTCCTAGAATACACTGCCATTCTTTTGCCTCCTTTGACAAAAGAGGTGTGTGCCACTTGGCTGTCTGGAGGAGCTGGTTCTTCCCTGGGGTAGTTTACTTGTTTGTCTGCATCTGATGGCTGTCGATGTTCTCGCAGAGGAACTCATTCTTGCCACATAATTAGATAATTAGTTTCCAACTTTGATAGGCATTGCTACAGCTGGTGGTGTGCACTGCCCCTAATAATTAATATAATAGACGAGGAAAACCAGCTAAATTAAGTTTAGTATGAACTAGATACCCAGGCAAATGCACTTAATTCCACAGGCAATGACTTCTATATATAGAAATATTTGGTCTCAGTGGATCTACTTGTGACCTTATCAAGCACTCAGCAGAGAGAAAGGAGAGAGTTGGTAGAGTATGTTTATAGAAATATAGTGGAAACCAAGTGAAAAAATGCTTGATTGGCAGTAGAATTAATTAGTATGATTGTGACTGGGCAGAGAGTATTGGTAAGTAACTTTCTGCTGTTTTACACCACTTCAGTCTTGGTGCAATTTCCAAAAAAGCCTATCTCTGCCCAAGTTGCATAGCAACATTTCTGCCTTTTCAGTGTATGAAATCCTCCTGTGGCAATGTCTCCTACTCTGTTGGCTAATTTTGTTTGTGTGATGCCCTAAAAGTCACTCTGCAGCTTTAGTGTTGCTTTCATGCTGCCTGAGAGCTCCTGCCCTTCTCCCTGTGCTGCTCATGAAGGGCATGGTGCAGCTCCCTGTCCTCTGAACAAGGAAGCAGCAATTTCTGTTTACCTTGGGCTTTGCTGGTAGACTGTATGTGTTATCTATTTTGTAGTCTAGATTTGGAAGGATATTCCAACACGTGTGCAGAATTTAAATCTTCCTTGAAATTGATAGCCCAAGCAGAAAGTGTAGACTTAATTTTATTTTAGCTAAAATATTTACCTCCTTCTTGCCGATGCTTTTCATTTCCCAGGGGCATTTTAACATAAAAAAATTTTCCTTCCTGAGATGTCTAACAACTGTCTCTTTCCATGGCAATGTCATAAATGGAGTGAAATAGTATGATGGAAAAAATGTACTCACAATGATAGAAAGAAAGCATAAAGAAAAAAAGGGGAACTGGTATGTTTTGTTGACTGACAGATAAGTCTTGGAAAAACTACAGAGATGATCGTAAGATTTCTTCATTTCTAAGGTTATTATATTGCGCTGTGCTTAAAAGATTTTTTTAAATAAGTTTTTCTCACAATTTGAGGATTTGGCTGCTTAGAGAGATATCTTCATGGCACAGTCTTAACACAAATCTATCGTCCTTACTTTGTCTCAAGAAAATACGAGACATGAAAGACTAGAATCAGTAAAAGTTTCTGATTTTTTGAAGATGGGTCAAATTTGGCAGGAGAGGTACTCTGCAGTTGCTGTACTTGGGCAAATAAGGCTGAGGAGGCAGACTGAGCACGAGAGTCAGCAAAGTCAGTGTCCTCTGAGCTGGGGAGTTTGCACTGAGCTGAGTAATGGGCTGCAGCTCCTGGGTTCTGTTGTACCCATGGGATTTCAAATGGTAAGCCACTAAACTTAACCTAGGTTTGTTTAGCAGTGCCTGGCTGAAGGCTTGCTGTGATTGTGAAATATCATGTGACTGATTTATGTCTCTGTAAATGTGAAATGAGTATTTTTAATACAGTTGTATATTCCTCACTTGAGCTAAATTTTTCCCCATGTCTTTCTTTAAAGGTTTTTGACATAAAAAGGGCTTAACAGTTCAGTGTTTCTTTAATTTTTTTCCAGTAGTTCTTTTTTAATAGCTGAGTTTCTATAGGAACAAATGTTATTAACTTTTTATTCCCAGCCTTAAAAGAATCATAGGCACAGTGGCTCCTTGTTGCTGGTTTTTTGGCAGCAGCAAAAATGCCAGGAATGTATTATACAATAGCAGTATAATAAAGTTGTGCCTGTGCAGGGGGTCATGCCAGTTCTGTATTGCCCCTTCTTGTTTGTGGGACTTTAGCCCACTGACCTTTGCTTGTGCCTGGCTGGTTTTCAAAGACTAAACAAGCTACCCTATGTGTACTGTCATTTAGTGGCAATCACACCCTTGCAATTCTCAGACACCTGTTCATTTACCAGCTCAAATAAGCCTTAGTTACCTTATTCAAATCCTGTACACGCCCAGCTGTTTGTCTTCAGCCTGTGTGTGTTGCCTGCTACCTCAGCATGAAGGTGCCCCAGATATGAAAGAGAATTACGTAAAAGCCGCCCTCGGTGCGCGGCAAAGCCGGGGCTGTGGCTCCTTGGATAATGCCAGGCTGCATCAGGAGCTCCGCAGGGGAGCGGGCAGTGGGACAAGCAAGCTGCTGAAGAATATCTAGCTAAACATGAAATAAACATGGGCTTAAACAAAACAAACATTGTGGCCATGTGTTATTTTCTTTAAAGTCTGGCAAATCATAGGACAGTAGAATGGTTTGGGTTGGAAGGGACCTTAAAGATCATCTAGTTCAACTCCCCCACCACAAGCAAGGATGCCACCTAGGAGATCAGGTTGCTCAAGGTCCCATGCAACAAAAGCTGGAGATCAGTGTGTTACCAAAGGGGGTAAGATTGAAGCATTTCAGCATCCTCTGTTGAGGGTGAGAAGGAAGTGGGAAGAACATTATCAGAACACTCTATGGAGACTGTGCAAAGAGTGGTTTAGCACACTCACTCTTACTGATGCTCATACTATGAGAAGGAGAGACAGGCTGATGTTTAAAATCCAGATAAGAGCATTCTTCCTAGATGAGGCTTCCTAATTAGAGCAGTTTCTGTCTTGGGATTCAACCTTTCATGTGGTAAATGCTCAGTTATAAATGTATGAAGCTATTGATTTTCTGATACTTTGCCAGCAGCTCATATATTGAATATTTAATGTAACCCAAATACTTGTTTCCTAGAAATACTGGGAGATTAAAAAAACCAAATCACACTCAATCTCTAGAGTTTACAGTTTAACCAGTTATATGCTGGACAAACTGAAGAGGAAGGTATGAATACCTATGGAATGGGGAAGGAATCCTTTCCAGCAGACATTCAATGTTTGCACTGATTCAGATGGGCTTGGATGGGTGCAACTGCAGATGGACAGTCTTCAAGCTTTGTGAGTGATGAGTATGGTGGTTTTTATCCTTTTATCTGCTGATTTGCAGGTATCTGTGAAGTACTTTGAGGAGGTCTATGAAAGATATTTTAAGAAAAGAAAGTGCATTTAGGTTACAAAGAAATTTGACATATGCCAATTTTTAAGGCAGTCCAAACTCATAATTTAATTTTTGTATAGAGTGAGAAAGGATGGAAGAACATTGTCCAAACCTTATATTCCTTACAGTTTATGTTCCCTGTGTTTCAGGATTAGTTCTCCTCTTGGTTTCAGACTTCAGTGAATGGAGCAAAGCTTCATTTGGACTATTCCTAAAGTTAAACATGTGAGGTACTGGATTTCTCTCCAAGGAGAGCACTTCAACTTAAAACAGTAGTAAATAAACTGGCAAAGCCCAAAGTTAATTACAGCAGGACCTTGAGTCAAGGCTGGATCTCTTAGTAATTAAGTCATTAGGAATACTGTGTTTACTTTGATACATGCAAGATTTAAGTATCTGTTTGGGGTTTTTTCTGGAGATTTTCATTAAATGAGAAAAATGTAGTTGTGTTGCTGCTTCCCCTAGCAAGAACTTGTGTCAGCAATCTATACTTTTGCTTTAGATCAAACCAAACCAAAGGCTTTATTTGCTTGCATGGAGATGCTGTAGGAGTATCAAAATAATTGCCACTTAACTATGTTTACTTATGCAATAGATTTTATTGTAAAATTTATTGTGTTCCCTTGCATGAAAACTTACAACATGATTAAACAGTAATCTCTGTCAATTGGGGAGATCTTAACATCAGTATAAGTATGGGGGGAAAAAGAACTAGAGACAGACCAGTAAGCCAAGCTTTATAATCCTTGTGAGAAACTTCTAAAATACCACTGAAATAGGTTTCAGAGCATGAAAGGATTTGGGAAAATACGAAGTGGGACTCTTAGGTCCTACAGGTGCAGAAAACTGCCAAAACTGTTGGATCAGATGTGCCTGCTTTGCTCTGCTGTGTCTTCACAGATGGCTGTTCTTTATTAATGAGGTTTGCAGGGGCTCATCTTGCTGTGATACAGCTGGCAATTTGAGGAGGAGGTTCTGGCCGTTGTGTAGCTGTTGTACCACTGCTTGAAGAAGTTAACCTTTTCTCAGGTGAGCCATTAGAAAAGCTCACCTTAGCTCTGACAGGTGTCAGGCTGCTGCTCTGGGGCAGAGTGAAATGGATTTCACCTTCCTCCAGCCCCCTAAAAATGATGTTGTACATGTTTCAGGAAGATGGAAAGAAAGGCAGAGAAAGCCACTGCACAGGGCTCTGATTGCTTCTTATCCTTAACATAATTGTTGTTATGTTAGATAGCAGGACTCTGCTTCTTGAATGGCCTGAAGTTGTGTCAGGGGAGGTTTAGGTTGGATATCAGGAAAAGGTTTTTCACCCAGAGAGTGCTTGGGCTCTGGAACAGGCTCTCCAGGGAAGTGGTCACAGCACCAGCCTGACAGAATTCAAGAATCATTTGGGCAATGCTGTCAGGCACATGGTGTGACTCTTGGGGTAACCTGTGTAGGGCTCGGAGTTGGATTTGGTAATTCTTGTGGGTCCCTTCCAGCTCAGCATGTTCTGTGATTCTCTGAGTCCTTGGGACTTGACTTCATCATCTGGATGTGCCAGCTCAGGTTGATCACAACACATCTGTTTCCACAGTAAATGTGTCATCTGTTTGATGCATTGTTGTGTTTGTCCCTTTCTCATCATGGTAACTGTTGCAGGTTTTTTACTGAGCGTTATGCTCAGCTTTAGGGCTGATCCCAACCTTTCCTTTCATGCAGTCTTTTACAGGTCAATGATGAAACTAGTTTCATGTTTAAAAACCCAAACAAGAGCAAAAAGCTCAGCTCCAAGCCTGATTTTTCCGAGCTAGTGAATGTCACAGCTTCCAACTGGAACATCACATTTAAAAAGGAATAAAGAGAGCAGTTTTTACTGTGATGATGCCTCCTGCTTCCAGTGCAGTAGAGCAATCTCTGTCCATCTTTCTTCAAGTTCTACTCACTGAGCTGTTACCCAGTCCCTGTTGTCTCTTGCTTCTCTGCTCCACTTTTCATTTTTCTTCATTCCCCTTTTGTTTATCTCTTGTTCCACCCTCCCATTTCCCAATCTCTTTGCCTCTGGCACTCTTAGAACAGCAACGCCCACAGTGCTGATTAATCTCTTAACAAACCTCAGATTCAGTAGCAGGAGTTGGAACTCTACCAGGCTTTGGAGAAGACTCTGACCTTCATCCTGGACTGCCTCAGCCCAACTCAAACATGCCAGAAAGGAGAAAATGCAATTGCTTTAATGCTTTTCATCTGTTAATCTGGATGATTCACTTCAGAGCTGTGACAATTTCTGTAACCCTACATTTGAGCAGTCTCTTGTGACACTTCTTATTTTACACACACCAGTGTTTACTGGAATGAGAGAATGGAGGATACCAAGACCTCTTCAGGCATGTGCAGAGGTGGATGGTTACAAACAGTTTTGTTGCACAAAATCTGTGAAACATGATCTGAACCTTAGTGAAATGAAATAAAAATATATAATCTTATATTTAATAATAGTGCAAAATCAAATTTTAAATTGCAGTCAGCAACTTACTCTGTAGGAATAGCAGCAATACGAACCATATGGAACTTTCATACCATCTCAGTAATATTTTATCCCCAAGTTCCTTGTTTCACCAGTTCAGCTGGAGAATTCTTAGATAAATATGCATGCATTCTCTGTGAATAACTATTTCTGGAATCCTAAAACACACTCCTGGTGATCTTTGGCAAGCTGGTAAGTTGTGTCCTGCTCTTCAAAACAGGGCAAGGACTATTTGTGGTCTAGTTTGTCATTGCTTAAGTTAAGCAAGAGATGAGAACAGGTTGTCCTGAGAGGGTGTGGGTGCCCCATCCCTGAAGTGTTCAAGGCCAGGTTGACTGGGACCCTGAGTACTCTGATCCAGTGAGTGACATCCCTGCCCATGGCAGGGGGGTTAGAACCCCCCTGATCTTAAGGGCCCTTCCAACCAATCCATTCTGTTGTTCTAGGAGTTCAAGCTCTGATGGTGCTTTTAAGCTGACTCTACCAAGCAGTCTTCAGTTTGAAGAGGAATTGCCTTAATGTTTTTATTTCTTCAGCATGAGAATTGCAGGGCTGAATGTCAGAGCACTGCTGCTTCCTTCTGATATAAACTGCATAAAAGAAAGAACCTACAGCATTTTTAATTTATGGTATTCAATACCAGGATATTTTTATTGCTCTGGAACAGATACTATGGATGCCAGTGAGATACAAATTTTAAATGAGTATATACTTTCCAAAATTAATTCAGTTTGTGACCTCTGTTGATCCTGACTCAGTGCCAGCTGTATTTGAGTTGGTGTCAGCAATATTGATGCCATATTTATCAGGAGCTGAATGACAAGATGAGATGGTCACAGTGCTTTTAGGTGGCAATAGTGATTGAGCTGGGTTAGAAGCAGGAAGTGTAGATGCAGGATCAGCATTTCACTCCTCATCCTTACTGTTCTGCTGCTGCTTAGGCCTTTCTCTGTTACAGTGCCTACTGTCAGGGAGGCCTAGGGAAAGACAAGAAGTCAGACAGATTTCTGACTGATTTTTTTATTCACTTTCCCTGATGCCTGATGAAAAATCACTGTATTATTTGCCATGGAGCTGGTTTTCAGGTGTTAGACTGAGTTTTATGCTCCAAGATAGTTATTCCTGTCATGTTAAAAGCTGCATGGGCAGGAATGTCTTGTTACTAAAACTAAAATTATTTAACTTGATGGTTTAATAATTCTGGTAATAAGAAAAATAATAAGTGAGGAAAAAATTACCTACTAAAAATATTCTCAAACTCAAATAAAGTAGAAGTTTAGACTGTTTAAACATTTACTTCCTTACACTGAGTTCAAGGAGGGGGTGGTGGTATCAAAAAAACAGAAAACATTGGTAGTTCCTGACAAACAGTACTTGAGTTCAAGAATAACTAACCAGAAAATAGGTCTAGAGATTTTTTTGTCTTTATTATTTATAGTTGTTACCTGTGTGGGTTTTTTTGAGAAATTACTGAAATCTGTGTGATTCTTAGCAACATATATTGTGTCCTGGTCTGAACTGGACAAACTGCTCGCTCACCTTGAAGCCTGCAAGGTTTTTGCTCCAAAGATAAGTTTGCCTGCTTCTTGGCATACACATCAGGAGTACTGTAGAAAAGACTTGAAACTTAGAGGAAATATGAAAAGCTGAATCAAAAACAAATAGAGTTAATGTCTTTGTTTAATGCAGAGTTCTAAAATGAAAGTTAGGCTAGTTTGTACATTAAAGCTCTCCTCTTCCAAAGTTACTGTTAGAAGAACAAATGTTTAGAGGTATTTGCTTAACAGCAAATTGTTTATGGAAGCTATGTCTGTAGATTCCAGGTTTTTTAGCTACATTGTGCTCTGTGTGGGTCAGATTGACAGAGTTTTATTTCACTGGGACTGAGTTGAAAGCCCTTTGGAAGTGTTAGATACCTAATGCAGAAGTTCCCTGCAGGTCTTTATGACGACAGCATTGCCTTCCTGGAAAGCCTCTCACAGATACCATGTTCTTCATATTCTCTAGAGTTTTAAGAATTAGCAGATTCTCTTTGTCTCCAAACAAAGCCAACAGAACTAATGCATGTAACAGCTGGGTCTATAACCACCTATTCTGCTTTTTATTTTACTTACAAGCAAGAAGTCTGAACAGAATGTTAAGCAGGATGTGAAGTTGATATTTTAGTGACCCAAATAGAGTTCAGCATTGTAATGTCAGTGCTTATACATGCTTTGGCCCTCAATATACACATTTTTCACTCTGTTGGACCAGATACATTATCTTTACCTTAGTAATGTGAGGATGTTTCCCTTTTTCATTCAGTTGTACAAACATACAAGATTATCTGCTTTAAAAGTCACACTTTTCTTGTACAGCATACCTGTGCAGAGCTAACTGAATAAGAGAAAATTTGAATCTTGGCTAAAGGTAATTTGAAAACAAGTTTTACAGATCAAATTTTGCTGTTTGACTTCTTTTGGATTGGATCCTACCTGAATGCCTTTTAACTTGCCCACCCACAACCACTCCCCCAAATAATTTGTAGGACTCAGGCTTCAACATAGGTACATAATTTATAGAACATTTGGTAAGACAGAGCTGTGAATAACTGAAGCAAAGGATGAGGAAATCTAAACTGTAAAATCCACCTGGATTATGATGAGCTGTTCACAGGAACTGTGTGTTCTCTGAAAGTGGTATATAAGAAACAAATGTTAAATATGTTAACTCATGTTATTTAACATGGGTAATGGTAAACCCAGGAATAATTCATAAAAATGTAATCAGCTTCAGATAAAAAATTTAGGAAATCCACGAAGTGGTGGGAAAGTACATTACCATGACTGTAAAATCTCAAGGTACTGATGGAGGGCTCACACGAGGGTTTAATGCAAAAGCCAGGTGCACACCAGAGAGAGACACAGGATGGACTGGACCTGGGAGAATTTTTTTTTCTATTTTCCATTTATTATTCTTATTATTAAGCACATTGTATGTATGTTGTCCACTAATAGGAAGCCAGTTAGACAAAAGATGCAGCAGTACTAAAAGGGCATGCAGGGGAGGGAGCTGGAGCAGTGCCCTTCTGCCCCAGGAGAGATCTCTGGCTCTCCTGTAATGGCTGAAATTCTTTCAAACACTCTAAATAATTACTCCATAAGATGATTAAAAAATCAGGAGACGTTGCAGGGGAAGGGGTGATGGTGATGTTAAGTAATCAAAGCTGTCAACTGGAAAGATGTGGGTACCCCTAAAAAAGAGGAAGGGATTCAATGGAAAGAACAGATCTGTTTTTCTTTGTCAAGTATAGGCACCATGTGTTTAGTTACAGAGCCTTGTAAAACCCCAGTGTGCTAGGACTAAATGTCATACAGATTTAGGACAGGCACAATCTCTTCAAACCTGCACCATTCACATTTAGGTGGAATTAGAAGATGAGAAGTTTTTAAGTTGTAAGGAGCTCAGTAAGATAACTGTTTTTAAAAGTATCATGGATAATATAATTTCAGTGTACTTCATGCCTTCTCAATAGCCGTATTTATTTTATTTTTTTTTAATGTGAAACTCTTTTTTTATGAGCAGGATACAAGGGAAAATATTCAAGGTATGGTTGTTTTCTTGTAAAGTTTCATAGATGTAATTCTTATGCAAGCTAAATTCTTCTAACTGTTACCTGCATGGGGTGTTGTTCTTACATCAGGAAATTTGAATTCATGTCTCCTCGTGTGTTTCAGGTCAGCAAATCCCACCCTTAGATCCTCATGAAAACAGTAACAATGGAGCAATCAAACTTGGAAGGCAGACTTCACAGACGGGTAGGCGGTGCTGCTGACCCAACTTGATCTTTTTATATTTACTTGAAAAACAGCACCATTTGCTTTTTTTTTTTTCACTGAGAAAGGACTTCGTGATCTCAGTGACGTAGCTCCTTATCTTGAAAGCAGTAATTTCAGTACTTCCCAGGAGCAATAATGCAAGGACCAGAAGCAGAAGGCTTTACTTCAAAGGGATTTTGCAAAACCCAGTTGGAAAATCCTCTCTAATATCCTGTCAAAATTACAAAGTACTCTGATTTTCTGTTTAAACCAGTGACTGTTGTGCGTTTTTTAAAATAAAAAGATCAGTTTTTATATAAAATTTAGGTTTGCTACAAAAAACTTATCTTTTTACATTTGCAAAGTGGACTTGGCATGTTTTTAGAGTTTTCTCTGTAATAATAGGGTGAAAAAATCCCATAAAACCTGAATTTTGGCTTACAGTTTCTCTGCCATCTTTTTAGCTGGACTCTGCTTCATGATTTTTCTAAATCTGCAGCTTCATCTCCTACTTTCAGTAAATATCAGCAAGAAGTGGACTGAATTTGCTAACTGAAGAAAAAAATGTCTCCAAAGGATGCGTGAATACAGTTTTTATGGACTGGAAGTCAAAATCTGTGTCAGGAAGTGCTGTGTATGTGGAAGAAGGAGTTGTCATGAAGGAAATGGCTGGACTGCATACAGTTCCAGTGTGCTCCAGAAAGAAGTGAAGATGCAGCCACTGTGTAGACTCAAAGGATTCCCTGTGCAGGGTGTGGGTTTCGATAGTTGCTGAAAATGTAGAAAAAGCATAAATACAGGCTTAATATCCACTGCTTACCAGGGTTCCTCCAGATCTGTGCCCCAGACCAAAGCTGTCTGTGTTGAAAGTTGCATATTCCTTGGTTTCTAAAAGAGGGTGCCACAGTGCCCCACTCCTCATGGTCTCACTGCTGTGCTCCAAGAGGTCTTTGACTTCAAAGAACGATATTTCTGTACAAAAGAAGCTGCACAAGAGAGCACAATATAATTTGGGATTAGAGGCTAGAATATAAAAAACCAAATATGAATGTTTGCTTACAGATGTAATTCCCTGAATTTGTGGAGTAGCCTTCTCAATTGTGTGGGGATGTGGTGTGGAAGACACACCATGTGATATCTTTGAAGCGTGATGCACTTGGAAATGCAGTGGAGAAAAGAATTCCTACAGAGGGTTATGAACTAGAAATAATGTAAAACGTATGTGTTTTCCACTTCTGTCTTTTATGCATGTGTGTGACTGAGATGATAAAATCCAAATTTATCTTCTTCATCAAATTCATTGGAAGTGGGAATTAGAGTAAGAAATGCTGTATTCAAAACCAGAGCCCAGCCTGCATTCCACAACATTAATTTGTTCTCTTATGAGGAAAATTATTGCCACTGCACATTTTCAAGAGGGCTTATGAAAAGCAAACAAAAGGGAAAAATAACTTTCCACAATAAATCATGAGCAGGCAGCCTAGAGCGTCGTTTCCGTGTTGATACATAGAAAACCAGACCTTATTGGCTGGTTGTGAGATTGCTTAGATAAAATGTCACTATCACTAATTGTTAGGGCTTGAAACAGAGCCAGATAAAGTCAACAGGAACATTGTGTCTCCAGAGGGTTTGGAGTAGCATAGGTGGGAATATCCCTCTGGATTTTATCTAAGAACCTAGGCTGCATTGTTTTTTCACATATAATTAATTTCTCCTGTATTTTGGCCTCCTTTGAAAACACTCATTCTAGAAAATATGGCCTTGGATATTTTGGGTAAACTTTCAGTTTTCAGCTGTGCTGATCCATGTCTTTGACTCATTGCAACAAATATTTCACTGATAGTCTAGGGTTATTTATGTGAAAATTCAGTAATCATCATTGTTGATAGCTGGGGAGGGAGACAGGCTCCTTTAGGGAACATTTAATTCCATCCCAGTACAAGCAAGTCTGCCAGGGATGTCTGGCTCTTTCACTTGGCTAGGGAGGGAAAAGCTTAACGTGGCCTTCAGTGCTAAGGAAATACCAAACTTACCAACACCACAGATTCATACATTTTGTGGGGTCTACGACACAATGCTGGAAGAGATCTGATTCCTCCTAAGTAAAACCCAGTAAGAGGCAGGACCAGTTACCCAGAAAACAAGGTGAGATTGAACCCATGTTTTTAGAGGTGTCATAAATTTTAGTTCAACATATAGCAGTTATCCAGAATTGATTTTTAAGGTTTTGTAAATCATTGTTACATGTTTTTATTTTTTTTACCAGGGCATCTCAAAACTTACTAAATCCTAACTGAGATATCTGAAAGCTTTGTAAGACAATTTTGTGAGTACCTTGTATACTCTAATTTATGTTAGAAGTGGCAATTGATGCTGATCTTTATGGGATATTGTCCAGAACAACCAGCTCTCACAGCTGGCCTAGAGCAGTATGTGAATCAGAACAGGTTTATAAGTTACATGTTAAAATAGTTTTAAATTGGAAGTTTTTACAGTGGATCTCTGACAGATTTTAAAATTTGAATGGTGACTAAATAGGTTTTGCTTTTGGTGGGGCAAATCTAAATCAATTTATTCTACTTTCTAGTCAAGAAAAATATTTAAATTAATAAGGATTCTGATTGTAAAAGTTCTTGAGATTTGGGTTACTGGAAGCTTCAGTAGGGAAGTCTGAAGCCATAAGAAAAATAACAGGCCAATGTGCTGTGCAGAGCATCTTGCATTTTCTCTGAACACAGGGCTCACCTGTGACAATGTTGCTGCCTCTCTGCTGTTTGTCAAAGCCAAGGTGCAGCCTCTTCAAATGGGTCAATTGTTTGTTAAAAAATAGTGATTTTCAAATGTAAAATTAATGATTTCTGCTTCCATTGATTGCCTGTGTTTCTTGGAAAGTACCACCACCCTTCATAAACAGCCAGAAAAATGACAGAAAAACCCCCAGTCTCAGAGCTGAAAGTTTCAGCAGGAACTGGAATTCCTCTGAGTAGTTAATGGCTGGTGAAAAGCTAAATTACTGTACTGGAGCACCTGACTGTGTAACTGATCTTCTCTAATAATAATATCAATGCTGCAGTTCTTGGTTAGCCAGCTGGTGCTGGATTTGTCCAAGACTGATTTTCTTAAGAGAGCTGGCAGCAGGACTGAGGCATGGGCTGTAGTGCCAAGGATATTTGGTGGAGCTTGTTTGCACCATGACTCAGGACCGTGCCTGTCCAGTTGAGGGTGACTTGCTTTTCTGGCTTGTCGTGAACTAGTTAAAAAAAAAAAAAAAAAGAGAAGGAACTAGTTTTTGTATATGCTCTGCATATATGTGTGTATATAAAGTACAGTTTTATATTGTTCTGCTGACATGTAGTGCTTTTCACTATGTCTGGTTCTCATATACTACACATTGTATTCTGTACGTACATTTTTCTGTTAATGACCATTTCACCTTTATGAACTTAAAGTTGTGGATCACAGGTAGCAAGAAGATAGAGATATGCATAGGTACAATCTTTGACTTGCCATTCTTGTGCATGAAAATGGCATATTCTAGAAAATGTTTGTCTTGCAGACAGAGAAATCTAAAAAGGGCCATTATTATTCAGGAATTGGAACTTAGAAGTAACAAAGTGACACTCAAAAGAAAAAGCTTACTGTTTTTGCTCACAGTACAACATGTCTATCTAAAGTGCTGCAATGTACTATGAGTCTGTATCCATACCTAAAAAACTTACTTGTCATTCCATGTCTTCACTAATTCTTCATGGCACATGGGAATAAGCGTGACTAGATAGGTTACACGTGTGAGCATTCTGGCTGTCATCAGACTGTTTCACTACAGTGATATATTTTACTAACCTACCCTTAATTATTTAAACCAGAGTCAGTGATAAATTTCCAGTTTAAAATCACCTGCTAGGTACTCTTCCTCTGTTTTGTTTATATAAGGGCTTTGATTGGGCTGGACCCACTTGCTTCATGTATGGGATGCTGCAATCTGTTAATACTTTACCTTCTGTTTTACATATTAATTGTATCATACCTAATAATATTTCTCCCCCTAAAATGTAGTTGTGTTTTATTTAACCTACAATGATTAATGCTAATAAAATGTTTTAAATGCCTCTAAATTGGGACTATCTCTGGTTTCAATAAAGCAGAACAACACAGCTCCCATTTTGCATGTCCTTTGCTCTTGAAAAAAGGCTGTCTACAGTCTGTGGATTACTTGCCTGGGATTTAAATGCTGCTTGGAACGTGTGTGGCTGGCCTTTTAGCAGAAAGTGAATGCATTCCTAGGGGTCCCGCAGTCCAGATGAACTCCCAAAAACCAGAAAAAGATCTGAAAATCCTTTTGCTAAGTTATTTGATTTATCCATTAGAAGAGAGGGACCTGAGTAGCCAGCATCTGCTTAGAAATTCAGAATAGTAGCTGTCAGTAGAAAGTGAGCTTCCAGTTACGTCTTGCTTTGAATAGCAGCAAGGACCAGTATGGTTCATAAGACACTTCATCATTTGTATGCTTTTATTTTGGTGTACATTTATTTCTTTGCTCTACTTTATGTCCCTCCCTCAGACTTGTGTCTAGGAGTTAAGAACTAATGCTCTCTTATGCAGTATTTCATTCCCCTTGATGCTATTGTTTCAAGAGGTGTTTAACTATACCAGCAGTTTTTTGCACTGTTTGGTTCATATTTTCACAGTTGTTACAACAACTATGAGGACTATGAATGAAGAGCTGGGTTTTTTAAGGAAAAACAGGGTTTTGGACTAAGGCTTTTCTGACTACCATGATAAATTCAATGCACAGCAGTACGCAAGAAGCAGTGTAACTCAAATAACAGCACAGAACACCACTTTTCTGTGTAATGAGAAACCAGGGTTTCAAAGAGGTTTCATACGTTGTGAGTTTAGTTACTGCTAGAAGATACACAACAGGGTCTGTTCCCTACTTTAAAGCAATTACAATTATCTTGACAAAATTATGTATCTTACCTCCAGCTGTGCATAAACAAGAACAAACACAGGTACATAGCTGGGAACTAAAGGGTGATGTACTTAATTCATGGAAAGCCTAAGCCCCTTAACTATTATCTGTGTATTGGAAAATCTGAAGTGAATGCTGTTTTGCCCTTAGGTGTTGGAAGAGAGTTGTGCCCCTGAATGGGTCGGTCCTTGTGTTGTCAGTGGGATGTTTTACATGGCTTGGAAGCATGTGCTTGTGGTGCTCTAGGTTAGCTTGCAGTTGAGTTTAGCAATGAGAGGGGAGCTATACAATTGGCTGGAAAATAAATCTCCTCTGCTTTCCTTTTTGAAGATTAAAGGTTGTGTCTCAAGGTACTTAAGGGAAAATATTTGACATTTCGGCCTTCAGAATCTTCACCACTGCATCTTCAGTCTCTGCAAAGAGCATCATAGGACACCCTGCTGTGATCCTGAGCACTGCACTGAAATACGGACAGCAAGACTGATGGAATAGTCTGTGTAGCTACTTCATACCTCCACCCCCTCACCTAATCTGCAAAGCTGTTTAGGCCACTATCAGGTTTTCCTCCCTTCCCTGAAAGAAAAAGCTGCAGGATTATTATTTTTTTTATCCCCCCTCATGTTGTTTTATACAAGGCTACAGAATAATTTTCTTTAAAAGTGTTAAAACACTCATAGGAGGATAGACTAGCTAAAGGTGTTGTACAAATGCCTTTGCTAATTGGTGCTGGTTACTCCCTAAGGACTTGACATCAATGATAGGATGGATGTCTTCATTGTGTAATGGGGTTCTTGGCCATCAATAAGGGCCTCTTTTGATCTACTGGTTTTTGCCAGCTGGACAAGGGATAAAGTCATTGCTTGATATAAATGCTCTCTCACTGTCCAAAAGTAAGACGTTTCACTAAAAACTATAAAATCAATAGTTAGCCACATTTAGCAGGTTAAAGATGAGAAAGAATAAGTATATAAAAATAGCATAATGTGGCATAATATCGTTTTTTTCATCTATTTCAGGTGGGTTTCTTGTGTTTCAATTAAGAAGAGTCCTTATTGCAAAATGCTTGTATTATTGCAAAATGCCTGTATTTCTGATACTAGCAATTGGGTCTTGATGCAGATTAGTTTGCCTTATCACCTACCACTGCTGTGTATTTTGTTCAAATAGAAGACAGGCTCTTGATACTCATTCATAATCATTTGTTTTCAAGACATAGCTGTAGAAGTGTTACTCTAATTGTTTTGTAATACAGCCATGAAAACTTGAAGATAGTGCACTGACAGAACTGGAAGTGTAAGAGACCTGTACAAACTTGCATTTAGTGTCACACCAATTAACAAGTTTTTAATAAGATACCATTATTTAGTGTGGAGAAGAGAAATTTGAGTCTCCTGGTTAGGTATTAAACATTTAACAGCTTGGGAAAGATTTCTTTTTTCTGGCTCGTAAAGTACTCATTTTTTATCCCTGAGACTGTCTGAAAGACTTAAAAAAAAAAAAAAAAGATTTCTCTGAAAAGTACTGACCTTGTTTTCTCAAAACTTCTCAGCAAACCCAAGCTTTCTCTCTCCCATCATCTGTCAAAAGTTTTTGAGACACACCTTATTTATGATGAAAGACTCAACCATTCTGTTTGCTACACTGGGAATTTTAGAAAACAAAAATGCCTTTCCCCTAAAGTCCATTTAATTCACACTTATTTAATTAGTCACTTTAGCTCCGTCCACAGCAGTAAAATGCATGTTTAAATAAAAAGATAAATACTTAACTACTAAATTCCTTTTCCCCTACATCAAGTAGAGTACCCTGGGGAAATGATCTGTTACAGACCAAAACAGAAATGATCTCAACGCTTCCGATTACATATTGACAAGAACCGATCAATAAGGAAGTCAGCTTACATGTCTGAGAGATGCCCTTGAGGAAAATGAACATCACATTCCTTCCTCTTGGTCAATATAACATGACTTGGGGGGGCAAGCAATAGCATTGCTCTTACTGACTAAAAATAAATAAAAAATGTTTACAAGGATAGCAGCAGTTTCTCTTCACTTTTTTAGTAGGGTTGAAATGTAGGTTAATCACCTTATAAAAGAAATCCCTGTTACCTGTCATCTTCAAAGACACTGGCAGCTTTGCTGACAAATATGTGTTGGGAGTTGTCACAGGGGTTTAGCAAGAAAGAGCAATGGATGCAGTCTGGATGACACAATGCATTTCTATATTCTAGCTCTGCAAAAAACCACATCATCACCAAACTTAGAGAATCACTACCAAATATCCAAGTTCTTGTACGTGTTCATCACTCATAACATGGGACAATTTTGCACCATAGACATTTACCAAAAAAGAATAAAATGTGTAGAAGTAATCTAATAAGAGCCCTCAGAAAGAAAGACATTCAAAATAAAGATGTAGCTTTTCTGTGCTGTTTCTTGAGACAGTCAGAAACACAAATGAGAATTAAATAGCTTTCCTGGCAGCATTCCCTTTAGAGATACTGTTTGTCCTATGAGTTTTGCCACACTCTGTAAGTCATTCCTGATTCTCAAGGAAAATTTGCTTTCAAGGTGGCAACCTGAACTGCCTGCTGGCACCCAACCAGCTCCCCTCCTACACTACAGCCTTTGACACCAGAGTGGTTCTCCCCATAATCTCACTAAGAAGGGACAGAAGTCTTGAAATATGCTGGAAATATGAACTCATATTAATGTAGGAAAATAGGTTTCTTGCAATGAGAATGAAGCCAGAATCTCTTGTTGATTACAAAATTCTGAAGCGGGAGAATAATGTTTAGAACGGAAAAGAACGGACAAACAACATGAAGATGCTGTACCCTGGGAGATCCTCTTCATGGTGGGTCACAACCCCTCTGAGGTGACAAGAAACAAAAGCTATGTATGAAGTACAAAATCTAGATTTGGGGTAAAAGGGATATCACGTTGTAAATGGTCAGAGTGCATATACACTCATTTCATGGCACAGCCACACCACTTTAACACCATTGTTACTTGAGAACCCTAGCTAATAAATAAGCACAAACACACACAAGATTAGAATACATCAGGTGCCTATGCTCCACCTAGTAAAAAATGATACCATATCTTTACCTGTGGGTATGCCTGAATCTACCAAGTGCAAAGTCCACGGAATAAAAGATGATATCCATTCATGCAGCCCATGACACACCAGTTACTGAGTTGGAACTCTGGACAAAGGGCTTTGGCTATTACATTCCAGTACATTTATGTAGCCACCCTGCCTGCATGGTTTAGCTTTTCATGATGCTTGATGCTGTCTGAATGATGTCTTGGAATGACAGATGCTTTTGCACAAATTGTTCCAGAGAAGACTAAAGAAGAAAGGATGAGGTGGTGATAAACGCATCCAAGTAGATTTATATTGACTGATTTAACCACAGCACCTAGTATGTACTTAAGCAGTTGCTGCTGGCAGTATAAAGGCTTTACAATAACACAACATCCATCACTGAAAGGTAAAATGGAGGGATTTTTATTTTAAATCTCTCAGGAGGAAATTGATGCCTTAGAAAATCCGCAAGGCTTGAGTCATCGAGTCATCACTGTCAGCGGGCATGTCTTTCAGACACTTCACCTTATCTCACTGTGACTCACACCAGGGAAATATGCACACCGTGGCAAAAAATTGCACCCTCCCCTGTATGATAGACACAGCTGAAAAAATTACAGGGCCTGAAGCAACTGCTAGATTAGAAGGAGAGTTGCCACCTGAGAAGCCTGTTTCTCATCACATCCATGACAGCGAGGTAAGGATGTCTGGGAGCCACAGGTTTCAAAGCTCTAAGAAAGTGGCTACTTAGCTCTTTGGCAAAATGACTCAGCTCAGGTCTCAGGTAGTGCAGGAGAGCCTGAAGTTACTGAGGCAGCTTTCTGACAGGTCTGCTTTTGAACTCAGCTTGCTTTCCTGGTGAAATGGTGCCAGGATTCCCATGAGAAGTTCTCATTTCTCAAGAAGTTCAAGGAAAGACATGATCCCCACCATTTTCAACCAGCTTTGGAAATTTTCCTTCCATTTAGTGGGAGCTCCAAGCCATAACAAAATCCTGGATGTTAGGTAAGTCCAATGTATATTTCAAGCCATGTGGCTACAGGCGGGAAATCAGAGTTCAGGAACTTGTGATTTTCTACTGGTATCTTCAGATCATTCTGGAAATGTAAGAAGGCCGTGTTTCAAGCTAGGTCATCTGATTTTATACACAGAAAGTCATGTCATAGAAAGTGTGTGGTGAGGAGATGGAAAAACTCTATCAAATTTTGTAGTTGTCACCATTTTTTACATAACCACTACTATAATGTCACAATTGTCATTTGCTTGCATCTTTTATACCCTGAGCAGGTCTGTGGAGACGGTGCATCAGTAACAAACATTTAACCAAGTTAAAATATTGGATGTTCAATCTTATGGGGGGGCTAAGCCTATAAGATTACTCTTTAGGCCATTTTCACATTCTGAGTTGGGTTTCCAAGCCTTGAGTGCAATCTTCAGCAAATCTCAGGAGGATCGATCTGGATAGCTTTGATGGAAAGCAAAGCAAGGAGTTCTATCATTTCATTTTTACTAAGTCACACTTTAAATCTGAGAATTTGACTCTTCTTTAAAAATCGTAATGTATTTGGGAAAGGTAGTGTATTCCACTGACATCGTGTGTGCTATTTCTTTACCATTTTTCCTCTTTATATTTATTGAAAAGTGAAATGAGGTTTTCAATCTTACATTGGTCTCTTAGAGAGTGAACTGGATAGAATGTGAAAATGGCCTAAAGAGTAATCTTATTAGGGCTTAGCCACCCCTAAGATTGAACATCCAATATTTTGACTTGGTTAAAAGTTTTGTTACTGGTGCTTAATCTAAAATCCAGCTCAGCTCTCTCTGTCACAAATGTATAGTCTCTGAATAGCCAACAAGAGCAAAATGCAATCATTTCTTTTTTGCCTTTGATATGAATTCATGTAGGGACTAGTTTTTGGATAACAAAGCACAGTTTTTACTAAGCTACTTTGAAAAGTTGGATTTCTTTCTGTTATCATAATGAAGTGATATTTTTTTTTTTTCACTCTCACTGTATATATGAGAGAATGTTCATCAGTGAAAACAAAACACACTTAAATCTTCAGGCTTCAGTGCTCCCAAAGAGTATGACAAAAAAAATTGTGGAAATACTTTTGGAGTCATTCATCTTCATTCTGAAATAATATTGTTGGTGCACAGGGGAGATTTCAGATGACTGGTAAAAAGTGAATGTGGCACACTGTAAAGAATAAATGCAAGGAGTTTTGGATAATTCATAGTTAATAGAAGTCAAGTTAATTCATAGGTAGTATCTTATGTAATGTTAATAAATATATTTTTTCTGTGTGGAAAATAGATGTATTCAAGCAACAAGATGAGACTAAAATGCAATTGCTTAAGATAGATGTATTGAGTTCATACACATGGATTACTTTAAGTCATTTGCTGTAGCCCTGCATGACAATCTGGTAAAAAAATGCAGTACTATACTAAATCAATTTACCTATATCAAATGCTCTGGGAACCAATTAGCAGCTACATCAGCGTGTTTCTACTCTCTTTTAATGGGTTATTTAACAGCTTCAAAGGAGCTAATACAGCTCAATATCTTTATCAGTGATCTGGAAGAAAACATAAACTCTGCTGATAGCTTCTCAAATTACACCAGAATTGCTGGAAAGGAAAGAATGAAGAGAACAAAATGACATAAAGGTATTGAAGATGGTGCTTCAGATCTTAAGCATTAAGCCACTATTTAAAAATAAGATTAATCTCAATGTGGAAGATATACTAGCTGCTATCTTCAAATGTGGGATCCTCTGAGGCTTCTGGTGCTGACCCAGAGAG
Source organism: Dicaeum eximium (assembly GCA_013396995.1). NCBI lineage: Eukaryota > Metazoa > Chordata > Aves > Passeriformes > Dicaeidae > Dicaeum > Dicaeum eximium. The sequence goes on along the minus strand of VWZP01007456.1, from coordinate 956,958 downwards.
GGAAGTGATTAATGAATAAAGACTACTCTCTGATCCACTGGAGGTTCCCATTTTCCTCATTTCTATTATTTGTCTTACTCATAAAAGGAAAAAAAAATGCAAGGAATGGCCTGGTATAGGAAAAAATTACATTCCAGATTTGCAGTGGCTAATTCTGTTTTACTATTAGATTGCTATTAATTTCTATTAAATTTCTTTTTCTCATACTAGGGAAAACGGAAGGAAAAACCAACCGGCCTCCTTTGAAGAGGAAAGTAGGGGAAGTTTGCTGGCCTGGATGCAAACTAATGGGAACACAGAGGCAGGAACAATGTGAATTAGGAGAGAGGGAAAGGGGAAAAAAAAAACAGCAAAAGACAACAGAATTAGTTTTGGAGTGATGGACTGGGACCAGAAGAGTCTCTCTCTCACTGTAATTTGTTTCCCACTGAGGAGCAGAATTGAAGACAGGAAACCTGTGGCATTAAAATAGAGACTGCACCATTAAAGCCTGTATTAAAGGCATGCTCACCAATTTTTTACGAGCATTTAACTTCATGAATTTAACGGTGAAAATCTATTTATGTTTATGTCTGCAACAGGTATTTAGGCACGGGGCCAAAGTAGCAGGTGAATGGGTACAGTCTCCTTAACGTTCCTTGCTCATGCTTGGCATTGGAGGAGGAAAATGGCAGATATTCACAGTTGTAGGTGGAAAACCCTGCACATGGTTGCAGTGTCCATTGCATAGGTAGAACTCTGCTGCAGGACAGAAGGGACTGGGTTGCCCACAGGGAAGGGGAGCATCAGAAAAATATGACATATTGCTGGCTGGTGAGTGCACGTGGGTGAGGAGTGGAAAGGTCCCACGTGAGCTTGTCTAGGTCAGAGCATCGTTTGCTACATGGGGCTTTCTGCAGGCATTTTTAGCCCTTGCAGCTTCCCAAATGCTGCCAGGTATTCCTGCTTGGCCTCTGCTAAGCATGCATACCTCTTTTAAGGTGACCCACCAGAGTACCAGAACAAAGTCTGAAAGACACAGCCCTATTTTTGTGCAGTGTATCAATTGCATATTGAAATCTAACAGGTCCTCATGGATATCATTTGCACAATTAAGCGATAAATAATTCAGTATTTTGCAGTCAAAGACTCCATCCATAATAATATTCAGACTATTTTCTTTTTTTTTTTCTTCCCAGAATGCAAAGTAAATATTTAATAAATTATCTCTCAGGTAGAATGTTCAAGCTTCTGTGCAGACACAGAACGCATCTGCAACAAACAAACCAGAGTGGGGAGATGATTTTAGAAACCTTGTGTCTTTACTCCTAGACATAATAAATTAGTCAAAAGCAAAGAGTTTTCATGTGTATATTAGCCCCATATTAGTAGGGGCTTCCTGCCCTACTATCAGTTAAAGAAGAATTAGGAGCCCTCGCCTGTTCCCTGCCACAAGACAAGGGTAACAGTACAAGAATTTCCAGGAGATGCCCACAATCCACAGAAGCAGAGTGGCTGTGAGGGCACATAAGCATGAGCTCACAGGAGCTCACAGAAGCTGTGATCTTGCAAATATGCAAGCTCTTACATAGAACTTTATGTAGAACTTCATGTATCCAGTATTCCTCTCAATTGCATAGAAGTGCAATTGCAGAGGCAGACCTTTAGCTGGCCTAAGTGCTTGTGATTTAACTGATCATTCAGAGTGGAGAAAAATCCTTATGTTATTTGGTAACAGACTATGGGAAAATGGATATTTCCTCATCAGTCACTATACAAATGATTGAATCCACTGACAGCTTTAATGTCTCCCCTTCTTTTGCTCTGCTCATTTTCAGGCTCTCCGCTAGTTTGATCTTTTGGCAGGGACAAACATTTCATTCTCATGTTCATGATGCCTATTTATTTTTAAAGTGTTTCTAACATAGTTTCAGCTGTCTCCCTCTGTCTAGCCCTGCTTAATTGATGTAAAAAATAGCTGTTTAAAATGTTCTTCCTTGAGAAAAGTTGCTAATGCCCCTCCAGAGATCTTCTCCTTGTGTCTGCCTTCAGTCAATTCCACTCAATTTTGTAAGAAAAATCTAGCACTGCACCTTCAGTGTGTTTACTTTCTCTTGTAAAACCATTGCGAACTAATGTGCCCTGGGAAAAGGAGTTGGATTCTTCCCATTTGCAAATACCAATAACAAAATTGTGGACCAAATTCCATATGCAGTTCCAAATTAGACACTCAATTAGGGCCTGATCCAATGCTTATTAAAGTCACTTGGAAAATTCCCCCTGATTTTAATGGTCTGTAGCCCAGACCTTGAGAAGTGGACATTTCCACTGCAGATGATCAGTTTAATCTTTGAGCATGCTGGAATTCATGCAATGATAGACTCATAGGGCTGGAAAGGACTTCAGAGGTCACATCTCAAGGCAAGATCAGCTAAATTTACATCTCCCAACAGATGTCTAACCTGTTCTTGAAGGTCAGTGACTGGGATACCATGGATTGTGCTTCCAGGCAATCTTTTTTGTTAATTATCCTTACTCTTAAAAAGTTCTTTATACCTGCTGTAAATCAATTTTTGCTCTGATCTACGCCCATTACTTCCTGTTTTATTCAAAGTAAATGAGAGAAAACTATTTTTTTTTCTCTTTGCAATAGCTTTGAATGTATTTGAAGACAATTCCTGAAGACGTGAGACCATCTTTTCTTCCTTAGGCTAAATAACCTTGGTATTTCAATCTGTTCTTATGTTTCAAACCATCTGTTTTCTGGATCCTAGTCAACACAGGTCTTTTCTCCTGGACTTCCTTCCCTTACCCCACATATTTTCTGACAGATAGTGCCCAAACCAGACAAATCCCTTCAGTGCAGGTTTTACCAACGCTTTGTAGAGTGGAAGCAGTTCATGTGTCAGGCACAGCCTCAGCACAGTGCTTGTCTCTTACATGTTGATATGACAGTATTTGCTCACATTTACCTTGTGACCCATTAGAACTGAAACTGGGCATAATTCAAAAATATAATTTGAGGGCTTCCTGGGACCTCTGGGGAGATGCTGAGGGCAGAACTGGCAATGCAGAGCTGCTACAGAGAAAATGAGAGGGGGAATTTGAATCTCAGTTGCCAGATGAGTTCTTCAAGCTGAGATTCAGAAAGACCATGACATTGTTTGCAAGAATGTCAGTTTGAGAAAGAGATGTTTGTGATGACCTAGGACACTATCATGCTGATTCTGCAGAATCACTTCTCAGTAAGACTGAAATGAGTCTTTTAAGAGTCTTTAAGGAGGCTTTAAGACTTCTCTTCTGGAAGCAAGTTTCAGCTATGTACTTATGTTTGTATAATTAGCTACAATTTTGATTTTTGGCTACTTTTTGGGAAAGCATTTGTGGATTTTTAGATATGCATCATCAGCAAACAACAGCCAACACATATGCACACAGAGTCTGTATTTTGTATATTGAATTGCCTCATTACATCCCTCATTAATGAGTATGAATGTAAGAATCAATTCTTGAAACAGTATTCAAAACTCCACTTCCTTAATAACTTTTTCCTTTGTCAAAGGACTAATGGTTTTTAGCACATTTTAAATTGTCTGAGGAATCCTTCAGTTCTTTAAATTGTACTTTAAACCACAGAGACAACCACAACACTTCTGTCTTGCTCTTACATAAGTTAATGGTCCAGGACAATTTTGTGTTCAGTAGAACAGAATTGGATCCAAAATATGAAAAGCACATTAAATTTTGTGCTATAACTATTTATGAGAATGCCATTATGTGTTATTGGCTTATTTCTTCATGAATATTCAACATATATTGTGTGTTTTTATAATAATTTACTGGGGTAAAGAAAAACACTGTAGTTGAACCAAGTTGAAGATACTCAACTAAGATCTACTTTTCCATTCTGTGGCAACATTTGAACAGTGCCATAAATCTTTAATAATAGTATAGACTATGACTTAACCTTGGATTTACAATATAACAAGTGTGCCTAAAATTATATATGGACCTCTAGCAGTCAAGTAAATGATGACTAGAGCCTGCTGTAAGAACAGTGTAGTATTTCAGAAGAAAAACAGGAGCACCAAAAGGCCAGGTATTCCCTTAAAGAGAAACTGGAACATATTCTTAGCTTTATACCTTTGCATTTTGCAATATTCACTGACTTAGCAGTGCAGGATGCATGTTTTACTTCACTGAGTGAGACCCAGAATTTTCCCATTAACACAAGTAATGCAGCACTTGGTTACTCTGACAGTCTCAGTAAGACCAAGAACTGGCAAAGAAGGTTGTGATATTGTTTTATTGCAAGGCATTTTCAAGTTTAGAATTGGTGGGACTGACCAAACAAACTGCACAATAAAGAGGAAAAAGCTATTAAGAAACTGAATCTACTCTATTACTTCCCAGGAACAGAGAGTGCTTATTTAATATTTAATATTTAATAGCAAACAGTTTTGAAAGATGTCAAACTATCTCAGAACCGAGATATTATAACAACAATACTAAATTTGCAGAGTGAAAAACATCAAGATCTACAAATACACAGGACAAATGTTGACCTCAGATAAAGCAAATGTTAGCCTTTTGCAAGCAGTGATGAATACACTAATGGCACTTCTGGAATGACATTATTATCTCACTGAAATCAGTGACAGGAGTTCTACTGACTGCAATAGATCCAAGGTTTCATTTCTGAGCTGTGCTGTGAGATGATGAAATGAATCAGATGTTGGAGAAGGTTGCCAGATATTGCTGATCAACAGCACAGGTGTTATTTTAATATAAAAAATTACATCAGTCTGGCTGAAAGAGAAGTATTATATCAGAAATGATACTAAATGCAATAAAACAGATCAATGCATTAGTAAGCTTCAAAATGTGTTCAAACAACAACAAAGACCACAATAAAAATACAGCTTTGAGTTGGAAATTAAACTATGGCCTTACTGGGGTCCTTTGCAGCTTCGGTGATGATGTGACATCCCCCCACATCCTGGGGCTGTGCCCTGTCCTTCTTTCACTGCCTCTCACTATGCTGTTGATAAGCATCAACCCAGTCTTCCCCCAAACCATGCACACGCCCTGATGTCAGTCCCATCTACTGCACAGCCACACCTATCAAGGTGTTTGCATGGGAAAACCTTTAAGTCCTGTTATTGTATTAAGGAGAGATCCAAACTTCTGGTTTTCCTCAGTTTTTCTTAAACAGGAGGTGTGTAGAAGAATTAGACAACAGAGACACTTCTGTCTTCTAAATCTGCGTAGTAGAAGCTTCTTTTGCATTTGTACTCTTTATTATTACTTTTTAACCTCATTAAAAGGAGAAAAGACAGAAACCTTTGTGGCATTCAGCATTTTGCAGTCATTTCCCATGTCTTGATTTTTTTGCAAGCTGAGACCCAGTTCTCATAAGCAGCAGGTAATTCTGGAGGCTGAATTACTGTTTCTGAGAAGTGTGCACTATGGCTTAATCTTTGATTCATGAACAGAAACAGAGAAAGAGTGGAGATAGCAGAGTTAACATTCTTCTTCTGTGTTAAGACAGAAGAATAAAAACCTCTGTTTTCCAGTTTCCAGTTGGGATCTTCCAGATCCCAAGGGTAAGAATGCATAAACAGAGTGGAACATTTGTTTTGTTAACAAAGCCCAGCAGACCACCAGATAACAACTTTAAATATTGCACTGTAAATAAAAGATGTAATTTAAGATGCTGTTTTATATGCATCATAAAGTAAGTCTGGAAAAAACCTGCAAGCAGAGTAGTTGCAGAGCTGTAGTGACATTTTCACACATAGGTCATGTAACTCCACCTATTGAATCCAATTTCAATTAGGTAAGCCTGCTCTGAAATGCTTCTCTAGAGCACTTTTTACTTGTCTCTTCTTCAGGCAGTGATAGTATTAAAAGTCTTGTGGGTTTTGGTGTTGGCAAGAGTGGTGCAGAAGAAAGTAGGCAGGAGTGATGGTACAGGCCTGGAGGAGGGGCAGGCAGCTGAAATGGAGGGTGGAGGCCCCAGGGCAGAACCTGAAACTGAATTACTCAGAGGGTCTCCCCAGCCCAATGGCCCCACAGTCCTTCCTTCATGGCTCAGCTGAACTAGAGGTATTCACCAAAGAAATTATGTGATCCGCAAGTACTGCTATGGAAAGCTAATTTTGAATGCAAACCATTCAAGTTCTCTCAATGTATTTATTATCAAGACATATTTTTCAAATGGGTTATTCTGTCCCTCTATATGTCCTTAGCATACCTACACCAGATTTTGCAAGAGAGAAAAAATGTGTTAGTTCTTCTGACTAAATTTCCATCACCTGTACTCCGACTTTGCATGAATACAAACATATATCTTACAGCAAAATTCTTCAGAAACAGATTTAGGACACAGAAATCATCAAGGTTTGGATGGATTTGACTGTCTAACTATTTTTTCTTGTTTGTTTGTTTGCTACTGGTGCATTCAAATACCCCAGGATGCACCATCTGCTTGAAAGTATGGTAATAATGAAAAGGCCCACTGTGACAAGACTGTATCTGACAAAAAGTGTTAGCAAGGAGGATGGCAAACAACACATGTTCCTGCCTCCTAATAAATAATGACTCTTATTTTTCATTCAGGTTTTGCAGGAGCTCAATCTCTCTCAACTTTTCACAGAACTGCAGAATTGTTGGAAGAGTTGGAAGAGACGTCTGGAGATCATCTGGTCCAGATCCTCTCCCAAAGCAGGGTCACCTAGAGCAGGTGACACAGGAACACATCCAGGTGGGTTTTGAATGTCTCCAGAGACTCCCGCTGTTCCAGTGCTTGGTGGCCCTTAACATTAAAAAGTTTTTCTTCATGTTGAGATGGAACTTCTTGTGTTTCTGTTTGTTTATTCTGTTACTGCTCCTTGTCCTGTCTCTGGGCACCATTGAAAAAAATTTGGCACCATCCTCTTGACCACCTTTGAGATACTTTTATGTATAAATTATATCCCCTTCAGTCTTCTCTAAATAGGTCCACTTATTCCCTGTTAATATTCCTAAGGCTTAATGTAATGTCAATGTTCCTACTTCAGTGGTTTTGGCTGTTTTCAAGCCCAGCAGGTCGGGTCCATCCACGTCAGTGCCCAGGTGCCTTTGGGCCGGATCACAGCAGTCCCAATGAGGGTACCTGCCAGCAAGTGGGAACTGCCTCCCCTATGAACAGCACTGACCCGTGCCAGAGCCACCAGCGCCGCCGGGACCCACCACCCAGGCTCGCTGTCCCTCCTCCAGTTTAGAGGGAAAAGCCGGCCATGCCACCGCCCCTGAGGCCCGAGGGCGGGGCGCCCGCTGCTGTCCCCCCAAGANGGGAACTGCCTCCCCCATGAACAGCACTGACCCGTGCCAGAGCCACCAGCGCCGCCGGGACCCACCACCCAGGCTCGCTGCCCCTCCTCCAGTTTAGAGGGAAAGGCCGGCCATGCCACCGCCCCTGAGGCCCGAGGGCGGGGCGTCCGCTGCTGTCCCCCCAAGACTACAACTCCCGGCAGGCCCCGCTACCGCCGCGCGGCATGCCGGGTGCTGTAGTTCCCCCGGCGCTTGGGAAGGCGAGGAGCGGGCGTGCTGCTTCTCCCGCTCCGCTCCAGCCACTGCTGCTGGTGGGGACCGGACCGGGCTGAGCCGCGGCGCGGGGCAGGACAGACTGGATCGATGAGCCGAGACCAATGTGTGAGGTTCAACGAGACCAAGTGCCGGGTCCTGCACTTGTGTCACACCAACCCCTGCAGCGCTACAGGCTGGGGGAAGACTGGCTGGAAAGGTGCCCAGCAGGAAGGGGTCTCGGGATGCTGGCCAACAGCAGCTGAGAATGAGCCAGCGTGTGTCTATGTGGCCAAGAGGGCTAGTGGCTTCCTGGCCTTTATCAGGCGTCATGTCATGCCAGCAGGACCAGGGCAGTGATTTTCTCCCTATAAATCGCATTGGTGAGGCTGCACTTGAGAACTGTGTCCAATTCTGGGCCCCTCAGTCCAGAAGGACATTGAGGTGCTGGAGTGTGTCCAGATAAAGGCAACGATGCTGGGGAAGGGTCTGGAGCACGCATCCTGTGCGGAGTGGCTGTGGGAGATGAGGGTGTTTAGCCTGGAGAAGAGGCGGCTCAGGGCGGTCCATATCTCCCTACAACTCCCTGACGAGAGGTTTTGGCCAGGTGGGGATCAGTCTCTTCTCCCATAGCAATAGGATGAGTGTACAAAACCTCAACTTCCACCAGGAGAGGTTTAGGTTGCACATTACAAGTAATTTCTTCACAGAAAGAGCGACTAGGTATCGGAATGTGATGCCTAGGGAGGCGGTGGAGTCACAGTCCCTGGAGGTGTTTAAAGAAAGAGTGGATGTGGCACTGAGTACCTGCTCTACCTTACATGGTGGTGTTCGGCCACAGGTTGGACCCGATGATCCCAGAGCTCTTTTCCAGCCCAACTGATTCTGGGATTCTGACTCGCCCTAGCCGCCGGAGCGGGAAGGAAGGGTGTGTGGGTGTGTGTGTGTGTCCGTGCGTTTCCATGTCCGTGTGTGTGTGTATGTGGGACGACCCCGCGCATGCGCACAAGGCAGGCCGTGGGGAGAGCGCGCCGCCGCCGTCGTGCCCGCGCAGGGGGCGGTGCTGCCGGGGCGGGGAGGGCGCGGGGCCGCGCTCGGGGGCGCGCAGCAGCAGCGGCAGTG